>PVHX01031435.1:0-14873 GCA_004024805.1 Geosciurus inauris | reverse complement strand
AGTTTTTGTGGTTGCCAAAGTACAAGAATATTGAACTATTCCATTATGTGTAATAACAGAAACTTTGTGCTAATACTGATTGATGCTTGCTGTTTGTCAAAAAATGTTCTAAGTATTGTATATACATTAGCTTATTTAATTCATTCTATTATGAAAGTAATTTGTTATTTTGTTTTACTGATGAAGAAACTAAGGCATAGAGAGATTAAATCACTTGTCCAAGATCTGGTTAGTATTGAAGATGGAATTGAACCAAATTGTCTGGCTCCAGTGTCCATTCTCTTAACCACTATGTACATAACTTCTTGACAAACTGAGGCATAGATTCACAATTGTTTAGTCACAATTCTGAATGTCAGTTCTGATAACCAAAACCTCTTCTTATACCATATTTGGTAAAAATTCTCAGCTAACTGAACTTATACAGCAGTAAATCTCTAAGTGAATTGATATAAAGCTATTTATTGTAGTTATCATTTAACTTTACTTAGTGAGATATTAATTAATGTGTCAGTTTTGAGATATTAATGTATTTGATTATGGATGATGTCCCAAGGCTGCTGAGGATGTTTTATAGTATATGTCCTATGCAATATGTATGGATGACTAAACAGATACTTGAGAGATAAAATCAAGAGTAATGGAAAATTGAGTGAGAAGTGAGAGAAGGACCTGAAGAGAGAGTCATTATTTGCACTGAGCCATTTACTAAAACAGGGAACATTGCTGGGGGTAGATTTGGAAGAAGAATGAGTCTAGTTTGATGTACCTTTGAGGCATCAGCCTGGGTTATCGAGCAGTCAGTTAGATATATTGTTATAGAAGTCAAGAATAATTGTCTGTGAAAGAGTGAAATTTGTGTTTCAGAAGTAGAATGTGTGACATCTTGCTGAGATATATCAGCAGGACAGGACTTTATTTAAGCATTTCTAGATAATAGATAACTTCAGTAAAACCTGTTTCCTTGGAATGTTAGTGGTGGAATCCTGGACTGAAGAGTGTTAGTTGGAAATGAAGATTAAAAAATAAAGGGCTTGCTTTCACAAAGTTTGATGTTTAAGAGTAGAGAGACAAGTGGAGTTGGAGAAGGCTGGGAGGGAAGCTTATTGAGACTTGGGTATGCTTCGGAACAAGATGGGAAAGGCATAATCCATATGCAGATTTCCTGAGTAAATGGGTTGGGAGAGTGTCTAGAATGCATAAGGAGGGAGAAGTTTTAGAGAGAAACAGGAGCACTTTCTCACTTGTTTCAGGAGGGGAGATTCTGTGTGCAGATTCTGTGTATGCAGGCCTCAGTGTTTTGAACTGAGAATATAAAGAGATCTCATCAGATGCCTTCATGTTAGTGCCACATCTTCTGTGCCATGGTGTGGGGTGTACTTGGAAGTTTCACAAGACAAGAGGTTTGAAATAACTTGTCGATTGTGGCAGATCATCAAAGATATCAGCAGGATATTGCCATGCAGTTTTGAGAATCTGTTGAGATGAGAGTTAATGGCTTTTCTTTTGGTACCAATTTGAGGCTCCTTCTCCAGCAAAACTTTCTCCTAGGAAGGCTATTAGGGTATAGGAGCTAGAGATATTTCAACAGAGATTGCTGTGCTCCTTCAGCAGACCCATCATTGTTTAATTAAGTAAACATGTCCATTTCTAAATAATGATTATAGCTGAATTACTAGAATAAAAATTATGGAGTAGCATTTAAACAAAGCTTGGTTTTAAGAGTCAGATGGCCTTCATTGGAATTCCAGCTTTGCATTTATTTAGTTGGCTATCTTTGGGAAAATGAGTTCACCTCCCAATGCCTCAATGCCCTCATTTCTAATATGGATTAATGAATGGAAAACACTTGCATGTAATAAGTAGTACTTGCACATAATAAATGCTCAATTAGGACTCAGCCCAGGGCCACAGAGAAAGTGAAGGAAAGTGAAAGAACGAATACACCAGTCTGGCTTCAGAGTCTAGGGCATTTGTTTTTTTTCCAAATATTGTGCTGTACTGCACAGAGAGCCCAAATGTTAGCTACAATTTTTAAAATTTATAACTATCATCTAAAGAAGTATGACTTTTAAAAGTATGCTCTCATTTTCTGTTTGTTCACTAAAAGTCAATAAAGAATAAGTACTTCATAAAACATGTTCTTGCAAGGCTGTCGTTGGGTGATATAGTGGATTGACATTTTTACAATATGCTGCATCTAGATCCCACTCAATATGGTGGCATTTAGAGTCCAGTACAGAGGAGTGTGTAAAATACTATCTTTGTTAGCATGAAACAAATTCTTTTAGGAAAATAAAATGGACGTTTAAATGGGAAGAAATTGTACACTCTAGATAGATCACTGTTTTGTATCTTTTAAGATAAGTAGTTGCAAAATCCAAGTTTTCAGGCTTTGAACCTAAATTTATAAAATAATGACATTTTTCATAACGATTATACTTTTTTTGTTAGAGAAAAGGATAGGATAATACATTTATCTTGGTGGAGTTATTGCTAACTCCATGTGGTATGTCTTAAGAATAAGAAAGATAAATTAAAGAATTAACAAACAAGAAAAATTGATTTCTCTTTTTCTCCAATTAGGAAGGTCAACTCAAAAGTGAAAAAATTTAAAAGGAAAAAAAGGTGAGTACCACAGTAAACAGGAAATATACCAAAAAACTCCTTCTGGAATACACTAAAGCTATCAAATGAGATAAATATCCTCTAAAAAGTTTTTTTTTTTTTTTTTAATATTCATACCTCTGGGAACTGGGAAAGTTAGGATTGAGTCCTATTTAGACAAATTTCATTAAATTCAGGAAAGGTTGCTTTGTCAAATCATACAAACACAAAAATAATAATACAGTTTATAATGAAATATATTGTCAAAATTCAGTCAGATTAAATATCTCCAACATGATGTCATTAGATGATATTAATTTATATCAAAAATTAAACTCCAGGGTCTGGGGTTATGGCTCAGTGGTAGCGTGCTTGCCTAGCACGCGAGAGGCACTGGGTTCAATCCTCAACACCACATAAAAATAAAATAAAGATATTGTGTCTACCTACAACTAAAAAATAAACATTTAAAAAAAATAAAAAATAAAACTCCACACTTTCCTTACTCCCAACCTACTCTCCTATATGTTTACTGGCACTGATTTAGTTATTCACTCATACAAAAACCTAAGCTTTAATTCATTCTTTCCTCTGTGTCCTTTGATACATTACTTGGTCAGGATGCCTTTATTTCTGAGTCATCCCTGTCTCTCTGTCCCCACTGTCACTGCCTTATCTTGACCTCTCATAGTTTCTGGCCTCAACTACTTCCTTAGCTGTGAACTGGACTCCCTTCCCACCCTTGACCACAACTCAGATTACACAAAACCACTTCAGCATTTCTCCCTTTGCCTACAGAACTGCAGGGTTCACAGAATATATCACTCCCTTACTGATCTGGCCCCTGCCTAGGACTCTACCATCTTATCTTGTTATTTTTGGTATCCTAAGGTCTGGTCATGGTCAACTGCTTGCAGCTGTCTGAAGGCAGCACTTTCACAGTGGCAAGTTGTCAATGAGCCAAAGCTTGCTCTTCTGTCCAGAACACTTTCTGGTATATTTCTAGTCATTGTGCACAATCCTTCTCAGGTGTAATGTCATCCATGAAGGCTTTGTCAGAATTCCCACAACCTCTTCCCTCCTTACCAACTTCAGCCCCTATAAACCTAAACACTTCTTGTTTTATACTATATTTATATTTTGTGCTTTTTTATAGAAATATACACAAAATAGTATCAGTATTATTAAATTGGATTTCCTGTCCACTAAATATTGATTTCATATTGTGTGTGACTTCACTTTACCTAATACATTCTACATTGCATTTCATGTAGTATATTTTTCATATATATTTGTTAATCTAAACATCAGATTAGGTGAACTGGGGTTTTGGAAATACTGCTAGACTTACATAAATTCAAAATTTAATTTTTATATAGTCAGAGATTTCTGAATATCATTTGTGAATTTAAAGTATTTGTTAATTGAATAGCTCATTTAATGGGAAATGGAAAGTACCAAGACTAGCCATGTGTCAAGATTAACTGAATTCTCTATTACACATGGAATTCAGCATCAGTAATGACCGACTTCTTAGCTTCTTACAGTTTTTTCTATATTGATTTTTACTTTAGCTCTTTTTGTGCTTTTGTATCACTATTTTGTCTAAAGAGTATTCCCTGATATTTCTTCTCTGCTCTACAGCTCTCAGTATTTCTACATGTTGCTAGATAATCCCTGGATCTTTCAAAACTGATTTATGCATCTCTATGTTTTTTTGTAAGATAATCACCTATTTTTCAAATGATAAAACCTTAGGTTCCTGGAATACCCAGGGAATAAGTTACTCTCTTCTCCTCAGAGTTTAATCATTTTTGAACAACCTATAAAATTTATTTTATTTGTAAATGTGTACCATCAATTTGCCATGTAGACAATATAATCTCTACAGGCACGTAAACATTCTAATTTTTTCCTTGATATTTTGCATATTAATATAATTTTTGAATTGAAGAATAATTTTTTTTGAAAAATGGAGACACATTCATCTCTCAAAGGTCATTATTTGACTGTAGATAAGTTGTCAATTATTTTTCCTTCATCCTCATTCTATATTTCATAAGTCATGTTTCTTTCATCTACAAATGTTTCTTTAAGATGTGATACTTCATTATGTTGTGTATTAAAAACAATAATTTAAAATGTACCATTTGTGTCATAGATGTAGTTGTATTCATTTCATATCAGTAACTTAAAAATCAATGAAAACACATCCAATTTAAAATAATTTGGTTTTTAGACTTTGTTACGTTGCACTTAATTTCCACCATGGCTCCTTCCACAAACACTCCTCCCCCCATAAAAAAGACAAGGACTAGAATCCCAGTTTGCACTGAAAGCTGTGGAGGAGCAGGGTTTCATCTCACATTTGGTGCTGTGCCCAGTATGTGGCAAGACTGTGCAGTTCATAAAAATCAACATTATTATTACTGTCGCAACACCAATAATTTCAAGGAAGAACAACCTCTAATTTAAAAATAAAAGTGATTCAGCACTAAATATGTCCTTGCTAACAGGAATCTTTTATATCAGAATACTTTTAAAATAACATTTTTAAAACTGTAAGTTATGGAATATTGTCTTCTGAAGAAAAGTTAAAGGAAAGGAAAAAAAAGAAAAGACATTTTGAATTTATCTTAAGCAAGGATAAAGTTTGAGTATTTTACCATTTAAAAATTTGCTATAGTCATAATAAAAAGAAATTTATTTTATTACTTATACTTGTTATTATGAATGGAGTGGAGATTGTTTTCTGGTGACTTTCTTAATCACTATAAAGGCAATTTATTGAGTTCCTTAGTGCATGTAATGCTCTCCTAGTCTTACATGAACAGAAGCATATGGTTTTGACTATTTATGGGGAAATATTTATATATTCATTCCATTTGGGGAGTTTATACCTTTCCTTACACGATAATATAAGCATTCATTGTCCAGAACAGTGTAAAGTACAGCAATAAACACACAGGTCCTACGAACTTTAGAAAACTTTATCTCAAAAATGAACAATGAGTCTAAGTAGTGGAATCACACAGTCTTCTGATTTCACTAAATCCTCTTTCCAATTCCCTCTGCTTTGATGACACCATTAATCACTTTCTCATTTTGGAAACTTGATGGGCTCATGTTATTTATTACAATAGCTTTCATATTTCTCTTTTTAGATCTCTTTAGATGGTGCCTCTTTCTTTTGTCCCTTGAAAGTGGCTTTTCCTAGGGATACTCTGATCTTTTATTTTTTCTGCACATTTCTTCTTAGTCATTGTTACAGCTTGAATTCCATAGCTTTCAGCTCTACTAAGCTATATAAAGAGCATTGTATAGATTTCTGAATTCATTCTTTTATCAAAAATTATTAAGAATTTCTATGTGCCTGTGCTAAGTGATGATGGGAAAATAAAAAAATGAGAAAGATGCCATTTTACTTATTATATCAGAACCTAGACAGAAAGACATGGAAACAAACATTCCCCATGGATGTTTTATAAAGGATAGGTTAGGAATGCAAAAACACACCACAATGGAACAAAGGGATGAGTCATTAACTTCATTGTTTTAGAAAAGATGGTTTGAATCAGGAATAAACCAACAGCCAGCTTCCTATCCAGTCAAGCATTTTCAACTACCTGCTGGCTACTTGTACCTAGAAGTTTCAAACAAATGCATCATTTACTTCATACCCACTTTTAGCAAAATCTTCCCAATGCTGCAATTTGAAGCAAGAACCATGAAGATACCATGTTCAAAAATTACAGTGATTTAAAGAAGATCCTAGAATCTTGATATTTTTCTAACTCAGTTGCTGCTCTTGTTATAATTAGGAGAACCTTAGAGGACTCAGAAAACAGATGAAAAAGAAAACACTGTGAATATGTCTGTTACTGTATGTGTGTATATAGCCGTATATAGTAGGTGGGGAGGATTGGTGCTTCAACTACAAATGTGGACAGATGGTGTGTTAGTCAGCTTTTCATTGCTGTGACCAAAATACCTGACAGAACAACATAGAGGAGGAAAAGTTTATTTTGGGCTCATGGTTTCAGAGGTCTCAATCCATAGTTGGCCAACTCCATTGCTCTGGACCGGAAGCAAGGTAGAACATCTTGGTGGAAGGGCAAGATGGAGGAGAATCGCTCATCTCATGACATACAGGAAGAAGAGAGGGGGGTGAGGGGGTGGGGGTACAGGGGAGGAGAGGAAATGAGAGGAGAAGAGGAGAGGCTGGAACAAAATATATCATCCACAAGGGCCGGTCCCCAGTAACCTACTACTTCCTCCAGCCACACCCTACCTGTCTGTAGTTACCACGCAGTTAGTCCATTTAAATTGTTAGTCTATCATCCACTGATTAGGTCACAGCTCTCATAATCTACTCATGTTAGCTCTGAATATTGCTGCTTTAACACAAGAATTTTGGGGAGACACTTCAAATCTAAACCATAATAGATGATAAACTTGTCTGGAACATACATAGAAAAATTTGATATTGGGAGGGATTAGGAGTATCCAAGTAAGAAAGAAAATTGAAAGAACAGAGCTGGGTTTCTAAATGCCCTAAGAGTTTAAGAGTTTAAGGGCAATTTCAATACTTTCTCCACACTATTTTTTTTCTTTCCTGTTTTTTTTCTGATTACTAACCTCTTCTCCCTTTAATTTTTATGTTGCTTCAATTAATTGTGCCCAATTTTGGTTTCCTTCATTTAAAAATATGATATTTCTAAACTCAAAAGTAATTAAATTTTTCTTTAAAAAATTGCTTATTGATCATTTTAATCAATTATTTCTAGGCAGTTCTTTCCATATCCATTTCTTATTTCATAACTTCTTGCTCTTATTGTTATTCCTTGATTTTTCTTTTGAGAATACTAGAACCAAAGTTCATCTGGATTGAATTATCCTTCTAACTCTTGATTAGCATTAGTATTCCTTATTGCTTCGTGAAGATGAAGCTGTTGTCCTCTATTCACTTTGTCCATGGCTAAATACCACAGATCAATGGGAAATAGATGTATTTTAAAAAAATAAACCCCCAAACCAAAACCAAATACTGTCTAACCCTATGGAGGAAAAACCTCAACTGCCATCACTGTAATCACGATCTCTCTTTGGATTAATTTTAATTGTGAAAGGTAAAACAATAATGGTTAACACAACAATAGTCTCCTTCTTAATAAGAAAAATGTCTTAAATTTTCAGGGGATAGAAATTGATGAATTTAATTACATCTCAAAATGTCTTTGTTCTAAAAGGGACACAATGGACCAAGTTAATAGGTGACACCTTGACAGAAGAGATTTGCAATGTCTAAATCTATCAAGGTTTAAAAATTCTATTTACTTTGCCAAATCTTTTAAAACTGAACTTTCTTCTTTTACTGTCTGTATTATTTTGTCAGTCTTAAAGTGATTATTGGCAGGTAGGTTGTATAACTGTATACCACCAGTGAAGACGACAATGTTTCCAGGACTATCTCCATGAGAACCTGGTGGATTGCTCTTTCCTATTACCCCCATGCACCAGTCCATTTAAATTCACTCTGGAATTGGGCAATTCTTTTCTATACTGTAAGAGTTAGATTAGATTTTTCTTTTAGTTACCTTTGGTATATAAGTAGGAGTAATTTCTTCCCAGGATTCTCCGCATTGATCCACAACTCTCCATAGGTTGATTCTAAAATTTGCTCTCTAGGAATTCTTACTTCCCTTTACCTACTAGTAATTATTTCCATGGTAATTTCATTGTAATTTTCTCTGTACTGGAGGTACAGTTTACTTAATGCAACTCTGTTTCCACTGGATAGATTGAACTTTAATTTTTATGAGTAGTTATGTTTAAGTTGCATGTTCTAAAGAAATTGCTACTTTTCCCCAAACTATACCCTCCCATAAATGATATTGCTAGTGGAAAGATGAACAGAAAAGTGAGTAAAGTAAGAAGGAAAAAATAGGAAATTTTGAGGAAAAAAGATGAACAATTTCCCATAATGATGCTCTAAATTTTGGAGGTTCTGAGAATACCCTTCTTACATATAAATACCTCTTGCCTGTGTTTAGCTTTGAAGATAAAGAGCCTTAAAATTCATGAGAAAAGCATTAAATATGTGGTCAAAATCTTGATATCATTTTGGTGACTACATTGATGATCACAAGTTAGGGTGATCAATGTTGAATTTAAGTGATTTGTAAATAATAGGGGTAGTCAAGCCTTTTGTGTAAACAGCAAAATGATAAATATTGTAGATTTTGAGGGCCATACACTCTCTACCACAACTAATCAACTCTGCCATTGTGGTATGAAAGCAGCCATAGAAAATACACAGACATGGGCATGTGGTATTCCAATGGATCTGCATAGATAAGAGCAGACTGTGGATTTGGCCCATAAGTGGTTGTTTCCAGATTTCCAGCCCAGTTAAAAAACATACTGGTTCATATTTGGTTGTGTGTACAGGTAAGGATTAGTTATTATTATTGTTATTTTTTTCATAAAGATAAAGTCAGGAATTCAACAGAGGGACTTCTGTTGGTAGCAGAAAAATAAATATCTGGGATAGAAATTTATTCACATAAATAAAGTCAGGATTTACCAAATGGGAATGTGTTTACAGTGATAAATGAATCCCCTCACAGCACTAAAAAGGATAAACAAATGTGTTTCCATTTCCATGGAGATTTTATGTAACACAATGGCCTTTTCACTATGCCATTTTAAGTAATTATGATTAGCACTGAGGCTATTAATTCCATATAATCAAGGAATGTAAAGGTCAGCTAGCACTGCACCATATCCATCACTAAAATTTCTCCATGTTTTTTCACATTTTATAATTGAGGTTTTTTTTTGTCAGACTTTTCAATATATTAAGATTTGGCTATACCTACTAAAATGAAATATGATTATTAACAAGAAACAGTATTCATCGACATTAAAAATTCTATTTAAAATATATACTTTTTCTATCATGTTAAGCAGAAAAGGATTTCATTTATTCCAAATGTACTCTCGTTTGGTGTGGGTGAATGGAAGGGTCACTACTTACTGATCTCAGTCAGATTTAACGAGCAGCACTTACTTATGGGGCGGTATTCCTGTGTTACCTTTCATCTTCTCTTGCCCAGCGAATCAAACTGCCACTACAATGGATACGATTGGTGCACTTGTCCTGTTCTTACTGACTGAACTGTGTTTTAAAGTCAGGGACTTTAAGCTTGTAACCTTGCTTTCATGTGGTACCCTACACATAGCACATTATGTTTAAAACATGATCTCTCTACCACTCTTCAGCTTCTCCATAAGTGACAAAAGTTCAAAGTTAGATTCTTCATAAGATATATGACATCAAAAGTAAACCAACTAAAAATTACTTTGGAGTGGAAATAACTTAAAAATTTCTATGAGGATAATCTTATTATGGAATCTCTAATTTGAAAAGGTTTTCTAGAGGTCTCAGTTCTCTCCAAGATTCCAGTTTAAAGCATTCCCAGAGAAATGTGCAAATAATTTTATGGAATTTCTTGGGAAGAAGGTGTTACAGTCTTTCTGAATTCTCTTACATCACTTCTCTTTGAAAAGTTATGCATTCAGTGTGACATAATACACTGGCAAATAAATAAACAAAAACCAGCTAGTATTTTTCTGAAGGCCATTCTGGTACCCTCAATTAAAACTTACCTCTCCTACTCCATAGTCCTTACCAAATGTTTACCATTCATTCCACAATCCTTATCTTTTCTTTTTATTCTCTCATTTTCCATCTTCACTTTCATTGCTGGACTTTAATAAAGTCACTCATTGTTACTTATCTTCTTGGTCTTATCTCCCAATTGACTTTTATAACATCTGCCCTGACTTCTGTAATTCATCCTTGACATAATGTAAAAATGACTTTTCTTGCAAAAATGATCCTCACTTTCCTGATGAAAATTCTTCAAAGATACTAAATTGTTCACAGTAAGAATATTTGGAATACTAAGTATGGATTCCAAAAATTATAATTATTCTAAAAATTATTATTAGTGTGTGTTAATTGTACAAAATAATTGGTTTTATTGTGACAATTTCATACATGCACACAATATATATACTTCCATCATATCCACCCTCCCTATTACCCTTACTTAACCCACATCCCCAGGTCCCTTCCCCTTCCCAAATAGTCTCCTTTCTACTTTCACTAGCATGTTATTTTAATGGAAGTTCACTGGAAAGAGTGCCTAAGACAAGGAACTTCATGCATGTGATTTATGTGGGAAGTGATCTGAGGTGCATGAACGTTTTGAAGAATCTTAGCAAATGTATTGAAGAACTCTGCTGGAGATTAAAGAGGGAATTATCCTTTAGTTCCTCTTTTCTGGCTCCATGTGTTTCAACTGCCTTCCTTATCTTTCTTGGTTGTTCATGCATAATTACCAACTGGGCTCTATAAATGTTTCCAATGCAGTATCAGAGAAGGTCCTGGACAGGAAGTAAGAACTATGTGTTACGGGACAAGGCAAAATCCCATAAGAGTTCTTTTGTCTAAAGTATGAGAATGATTTCCAAAGCGGATTTAGAAGTGGGGGCATAAGGAATTGAAGTAGTGCAAAAGAATTGGCAAAATCATATGGCATAAAAATGCTTTTCCATTATGTGACTTGAGTTTCTGTTCAACCTAATATTTCACCATTCGTTTTCCATGCCCAGACCAAATTTATAGAGGATTCTTCCTCACTTATTCATAAATATATTTAGTAAAGGTTGAGTACGTTTATGTGTGGGGTACCATTTAGATATTGAGGCTATAGCAAGGGTTCCAAACTGGGTCTGAGTTGGGAGAGGTATGTGATGAATATGTGAAGAAGAAAATATGCTTATTTCTGTCAGTGGAAAGTGTGATGAAGATACTAAAACAAAACAGTGAGATAAAATAGAGTAGCAGGCAGACTGGGTGAAGACCTCTCCTTGGAAATGACCTTTGATAGACAGTCTACAGGATGAAAGAGAAAAGGCCATGCAAGAATCTGGGAAAGTGTGTTGCAGGTGAAGATAATCCAAGTGCAAAGTCCAGAGCCACAGGTAAGCTTTGCATGCTCTAGAGGCAGTGTTATAAAAAGGTTTGAATGTGAAGTGTCCCTGCAAAGTTCCTGTGTTAATGCAGGAGGTGGATTAGAGTGGGTGGCATAACTAGAGAAGGGGGTGTGCCCTGGAAGAGTTCATCTTCTCTATGGCCCGTTCCTCACTCTTTCTCTGCTTCCTGGCATCCAGGAATGGAGAAGCACTCTTCCACTATACCCTTCCTCTATAATGTTCTGCCTCACCTTGGGCCCAGAGAAATGCAGGTGGCCTACTCCGAAACCATGAGCCAAAATAAACCATTTCCTTCTCTAAGTTATTCTTGGGTACTTTGCAGCGATGGGTATAAAGCTGACTAACACAGGCAGGGAAAAAGCTATATGGCTATCATGTAGTGAACAAAAGAGATAGAAGAGGAAATGAAGGAAAATAGGTTGATCGTTTTAGGTCAAGGTAAGAAGTTTAGATTTTAGTAAAATTTCATTGGTATATCATTGAGGAGATTTAAGAAGGGGAGAAATATGATCTGATTTGAGTTTCATAAATCTCTGGGTGCTGTAGGGATTTCCCTGAGACCCGAACCTCATTCATCCCTCACCAAGCATCACTGTAGAGGCTGATTTTATAACACATGTCATCACTGGAGCATATTTGCCTGTGAGGATTACAAAGCAGAGGGGTGTTTTTTTCTTAATTATTATTATTCTTTGCCTAAGTATCTTGTAATGCTTTAGATCTGACTCTCTCAGTGTTGGTAGCTTACTTTATCTTATGATTTATTCTACCTTTCAGATCCTTCTCTCTTCTTCCAGTGACTAGTTTAGACATTTTTTACTGTGAACTCAGTGTTGTTTTAGTAAGTATGAGAGAGGCAGCATAGTGGAGGTTTAAGAGTGCAGACGTTGGAATCAGATGAGGATTTAAAAGCTAAATTAAAACATGAGTTTAAGATAGTGTAAAGAAGATTTAGGACTTAAGACATGGCACCAGTGACTTAGAAACGATTCCAGAATGTGGAGGAATAGGACAGCCCAGCAGGTGGGAGCTAGAGCTCTGTAGTTAGATTTGAGATTAGTCATGAATGTACTATTCATTAGTTTAGTGACCTTGAGTAAACCACTCACTCTTAAGAAGCTTTAATTTCTTCATATATTTAAAGTGAAAAATAGTGTCTATTTCATAGGCTTTTTATGAAGTTTAAACAGCATAATTGGGCTTAATACATTTACTACAATTTAAGCACATTTTATGTTCTCAAAGCTAGCTAGTATTATTGTCAGCAGTGAAAAAATGTCTTGGGAGAAAATGACACAATAATAGCCCTTTCTAACTATAGTGAATGAATGAATTATCTGTTGATGATCTTCCTTTGACTTTAGTTAGTTTTGAATTCCAACTAAGGGTTAAAGAAAATCATTGATTTGGAAAATTTTCACTGAATCTTTTATTCTCAGGAAGATCAATTGTATATTAAAAAATATCAGAACAGATAATCCTGTTTTTCTATATAATTTTACATATGTGATTTTATTAATTTAGAACAATTCAAGTACTTTACTGGCTAAGAATAATTTTGGTCAAAGTTATAGAAAATTCAGCTTGAAATGGCTTAAACAAGGAGGGGTTTATTATTTTTCACACAAGAGAAAGTTTAACTATTCATCAAAGCTGTTAATCAATCTTTTTTTCCTTTCCTTTTTGGCACATGATGGAATTCTGCTTCTTCCCCCTTGTTGTTAGGTGCAGTTATGTAACTTGCTTTGGCCAAAGGAATGTGAGCAGATGTAGCTTGTGTTATTTCTGAGCAGAGACCTTTAAGAGCGTGTGTTTCTGCCAAGTCCCCTTCTTTGTGTCATGGTGACTGGTGACATCTCATGACAGCCCGATGCCTGATGGACACAGTCTTCACTGACCACTGGAGTTTGAAGGTTGGTTGCTGTAGCAGCATATCTAATTGATAAAATGCCCCCTTGTCCAGATGCCATAGACAACACAAGCTTTGTCTTCTCTCTTGCCGTCTTCTTTTATTTTCACCCTTTTGTTTGTTGCGTTGTGTTTTCAAGATGGCTGCTACAACTTCAGGAATCATGTTAATTTTGGAAGACTTAGGAACAAGGGGTGGTGATTCTTTTGTACCAAGAATGCAAGAAAGAAAAAAAAGTCTGGTAAACTTTTCAGAATTCCCCTTTGTTCTTTCTGATGAGGAGGACTGGATTAGATGGCCTCCACTGGGTATGGTGAAGTTGTGAGTGTGGGCACAGGACCATCCCAAAAGCAACTTGGAGGATGGGGTGGGGGATGGTGCATGTCATAGGGTTTGGTTACCATGGCAAGTATTTGTTTTTCCAAATTAAAATGAAAACATTTGAGAAACCAGACTTCAGCAGAACCCTCTCAAAATTCCCATTTCAAGTCAATATTGAACTATAGTATACTATCTTTAGTGTAATTCTCCCAGGCACTCTCCATCCCAACCCATCAGTTTTATGAGCTAAACTGCTTCCCATATTGTTATTGGACAGTTATATGGGCAGTAATAAAAAACCTAAATCTGACTGAGTAAGATAATATCAACCTGTCACTTCTTCCCATCTACAAGGCAACTCATTTTGGTATGAAGAATTAAATTGATTTTCCACCAAAGAAAGAGTAAAGGGACTATTTTTTTTTAACTTAAGCAATTTTGACTTCAGTTGTTATCCAAATCATAATGACCTTCTGGAGACTTAAAACTGTCCCAGTATCTTAGTAGATTATTAAAGTGTCTAAGTTTTAATATCCACATTATAATACATTTGCTTTTTCATATTATCCATTTTTAGGAAATTATATTACCATACTTGTCCTTTTTTGTAAAAAATTAAATGTCTTTAAAATGACATGCACTTTTATAGAAGAGTTCCATTTTTATTTTGGACATCTTGGTGTACATGATACAAAATCAGTATTGCTTTTTATATTTAAAAATCTTCTGATGATGGTATAATGTGTTCAACATATGTATGGGGGTGGTGGCTGAGAAGACAGGCATTTAAATAACAGTTTCTCCTAAACTTGAGGGCTCTCTTTTGATTTGGTTTAAAAATATAATCACTAGTCATTTTTTCACTTCCTTGGAGAGCTTGATAATGTGGATAAGTGCTGAGCCTACTCTTGTTCCTCACTCCAACGCTTTCCTTAGGGCTACCTGATAGTGCAGGTATTCTCCTCTGACT
>PVHX01031434.1:0-14825 GCA_004024805.1 Geosciurus inauris | reverse complement strand
TGTTTTCTCATCACCTATTTTTCAAAAACATAATATTCTGGATGATGATCTTCATTCTGAAAGAAGAGTTGATATTTAAATGATTTGAATTTTCCTTTTTTCTTTTATTGGTGCATATTAGTTGTATAGAATAGTGGGTTTCATTAAGGGATATTTGTACATGCATGCAACATAATTTGATCAATTCCAATTCCCTTCCTTCCTCCTTCTCCCTAGTCACTTTCTCTATTGTAATGTTGTCCCTTCTATCCTCGTGAATTCGCCCCCCCCCTTTTTTTTTTGTTTTCCATTATCATGCACATATGAAGAAAAAAAAAACATGTGACACTTATCTTTCTGAGTCTGGCTTATTTTTCTTAACATAATATTCTTCAGTTCCACCCATTTTTCTGCAAATGACATAATTTTATACTTCTTCATAGTTTAATAGAACTCTGCTGTGTGTATATAGCACATTATTTATTCATTCATTTGTAGATGAACACATTTTCTTTTTAAGAAGACTGTGTAGTGCATGTTTAAAATATTAATAATTGCAATTATAATAAAATTTGATTTAACACAGACCAATATTTACTACATTTTATTAACACAAAATGATCCCTGCCATATGACTTCTGATATTATATTTTTACCTTGATTTTTCATGTTAAGCTAAATCAAGTAAGTTTCTATGATTATTCATTCACACACAAAATGTTTAGAGATTATTAAAGAAAAGTCTGACCAATGGAGTTACTCAGATTGAAGGAAGATTAATGAGGAAAATTCACTGATGAATTTTAATCTTTATAGGTATGTGCATGACACCCTACTGGGGATATTAAAGTAAGAACTTGTATTGTTCACAGCACAGTTAGCGGTCACTTACAGAAATTGAGCTTCAGAGGAAAGCTTTATCCTTGGAAAAAATATGCAGGGTAAGAACTGCATAATGTCAGGCAGAGATTAAGGCCAAGGTGTCAGGTAAACAGGAATTACATAAGGCCCTAATTAATGGAGATGAATTTTCATTAAGTATACTTGTTATAAACCTGTAGAGCAGTTACTAAATCAATGTAAGAAGGAATATTAAGAATAATTCAGATTTGAACTATTGATAAAATATCTTAAAATTATCATTACCTACAAAAGTGGCATCAAAATCTGGGATTCATTAGGACTTCAGATGGTTGTTAAATGGTCAAAACTAAAAGAAAAAAATCAGTAAGATACAGAGATAATAATATAAATGTGTCATGTTAATCACTAGGAAATACCATATTTGATTTGTAGTATATATAATTTTAAAATATTTTTGCAACAATAACTTTTTAATTAATCCTATAAATCAGAACTTAAACCAACTTATCCATCAGTTTCCCTGATTATTTATGAGTACAAATGAAATTCATGAAGCTTTAAATATTATGAAGCAAAAAGAAGGTGAAGAAATCTGCAGCCTAAGTATATAGGAGACCAGCTGGGTGCTTTACTCATTCTGTGGCATATAATCTCAAAAAATGATTTACTGCTATTATTCTATAATATTTTATAACTATATCCAACCATAACTTAATAAAGTATTAACACACCTGGGAAAATTATAACTAGTCAAGTTACAAAATCAAATCACAAACATAGACACATACAGTAGACTATTTGAGGCCTCTGTTGTGAACTTATAAACTATTTCCAACTGGTAAGAAATCGTAGTCTGATATTATCAAAAATTAATATATTAAATAATGATACCTTTCGTATGTGTTCTGCTGGCACAATAAGCTGTTCTTGTATAAGCAGCCCCTCCAGTTTTATTGTAAAGCCGGGAGCTGTTTTACTATTGCAAAACACACAGCATAGAACATTTATTGCTATTATGCCAAATAAATGAAGTGAAACAACAAAGAAGCCTTTAAATGAACTGTATTTTATGGCTAAAGCACACAGAAGATTAAATGAAAAACCAACTTGGAATTCATTCAGCCATTTTACTTATTCATTTATGGGTGTGAGAAAGAGCATAATCCATTCACAACAGAAGCAGCCGGAGGATCCAGGGATTCATTATTATGGCACAGTTATGAAAGAGTCATACCATAGGTAAAGAAAATGGTATATAGTATTTGAAATATGTAACTTAAAATACAGAGAATAAAAACAATAAAGACATTATTTTCTAACTCCATTATAGATACAATAAAATCAAAGGAGTTTACATTTCATTGGGAAACTTTGCCCATGTTTAAGTATATATCACAAACACAAATAATGTAGTTTATTAATTTGTGTTTTCATATCTTGATAAATGTCTTCTGTCCTATATCCTTAATTCAAATCTTATCTTTCTGCATTATTCGTATTAATCTAAAGGATGTTGTGTTCCCATAAAATAAATTTGTTGTTATGGGAATATTTATTTTGTGGACCTATATCAATGTATATAAGCTCTATAAAAGGTAGTATATACTCTCAAAAGCTCCTACAGAAAATCAATTGTCATACATATTTAAATCAGTTTAATATTGGGATGGGCTATAATGATATGTTATTTCTTTCTTTAAAATATTGCAACAGTCATAAATTAGTTTTCCAAGATCATAGTATTATCTATATTTGAGGAAAATGCATTGCTCATCTAATATTTCTGTTGATTTTTCTCTGATCCATCTCTTTCACACTAGTAAAATTAAAAGCAGAAATTTACTACCTTCAAGGCAATGAACGATATTTGTCTCTCTCACTGCTTCTGGGTTTTGTTCTGTCCTTTTCTGTGTTTTATCTCACTCTCACGGAGCTGCCAGCCTTTAACAGGCACAAGAACGTAAAGACAGAAGAATGAAGAAATTTAGCTAATCCTATTGCCTACTGTAGTTACTGGTAGAATCTGAATTTTTTTTTCTTTTCTCATGAATACTTTTGAAAACAAATTTATTTCAAATGCTTCATACTTGTCTCTTCCGGTTCTCTCCTTTGTCTCCCTATATGTATGCCTAGGGACCATCCTCCTCCTCCTCCATGGAAATTATCATTACTTTGGCTTTGGGCACTTGTATTTTTATAGTTATTTATTACACTCATAATAGGTGCTCCTGTTTCACTCAAGGTTTCATGCTATCCTCCTGACCTCACTCCAACAATACTGGGTTATCTGAGGATGATCAGCCAAGGTGGCTGACCAAATTCATTCTTATCATGTCCGTATCTCCTGTATAAATAGCACACAGGTTTAAACATTTTCTATCTGTCATGTTTTCCTACATTTCTATTCCACTAATAACTTTTAAAATGAGCAATCTACTACTGGTGATATTTCTGGAATTTTTTGATTGGTAGTTTGGGTAAAATAGCATAAAGATTATATATTTTGGTTGTAGAATCTAGAATTCATTTAAAGTTTTATAGAGGTACCTTATCTGTCAAATGACCTAAGAAATGTCAGTAGGAACTTTCAAAAAATAATTTGGTATTATGTGTACCAAAGGTCTACTCTAATAGGAATGCTATGTTGACATTGTCCACATCAGAGCTCTGCATGAACCTGAATCAATCAAAAGAATAACAACCAGTTTTTAATGAAATGCTGCCTGATTTCCAGGGATTCCCAACCATTGAAGAATGAGAGTGTTGAAGATCTGAAGCAATAAAAAGGAGGTAGCTTAAGTGAAAAGAAGTAATGTTGCTGAGTGTTTCGTGACAAAATTATCTTGCCCTGGCTCTCTGGCCTAGCTTGACTCCTTACAGACTACACAAAATAACCTGATTAAATTGTACTTCTAAGATTTCTTCTCAAACAAGATTACCCAACCAAAGCTTTAGTCACACTAAACCATGATGAGATTCCCTTTATTCAATTTCACTACACAAGGATTAAAATTCTTATAGCTTTGATTTCTACCTTATATCAGTCAATAATCAATACAAATGAGCAAAACAAAATTTGTGATCTAAACCAATAATCTTACCTCCAGCCCTGTTTTTATAGATTGTTCCTAACATGAATTGAGAAACGTGTAGTATATACTGTAAAAGAGAAAGGGGATGGAAATAGGAAACTAAAGAGAATTTCCCACTATGTAGGTTGTTTGAAAATAGATTATTTTAGAGGTCTTTAAACTAAAATGACTTGTGAGAGGAGTTCTGTCAGCTGTACATAATACCTGTAATATTATATAAAGAATTCAGAAAAAAAATTTAGGTGTGTTTCCATTCATGTGTGTGTGCATGTGGTCACACACCTATACACATGCACAGGTACATCTCTGGAAGGATGAGACTAAAACCTAAACAGAGCTAGGCCATCACCATGGTGCAGACGTGTAATCCCAGGGGCTTGGGAAACTGAGGCAGGAGGATTCAGAGTTTAAATCCATCCTCAGCAACAGCGAGGCTCTAGCAATTCAGTGAGATCCTATCCCTAAATAAAATACAAAAATGTAACTCAGTGTTCAAGTGTTCCTGAATTTAATCCCCAGTACCAAAAAACAAAAAACCAAAAAAACCTAAAGGGAGCCAAAAGAAAACAATGTGTGAATCAGGGAAAGAGCATATTGAAGCTGCTTATACTATTATACTGTTTATATTATTCTTGAATATAATATAACAATAAACCATTTGTGAAAAGAAAAATTTTAAATATAGAAGGAGAATATTGAACAAGACTGACAGGCGCCCAAGATGAATTAGAGAACTAGATAGAAACAGAATAATCTGGAACTTTTAGGTTATACCCTTGGTTTGGATTGACTCCACCTGCTGTTAAAGGTCATGAATCAATTTCTTACAAATTCTAACTTGATAGAGGAGTTTCAGTCATTGGGCCACAACGTGGAGAGTGTTTTCTGTCTGGTTCTCTCATTTTTTTGATGTGTGATTGTTTTGTTTTGTTTTTTCTCCCCTAATAACAGCTGTCAGTTGTATTATGTCAACTTGTTTTACAGTGCAAAGCAAATGTATTAATTGACATCAATCTAATTAACATCCTTACAGTCAAGTGCTTTTAATTGTCTAATTACGCAATTTTTCCTATCCTGAAGGGCAGTATGAAATCATGTCTCCCAAACTATGAAAAGGGCTGAAGGTCTCTTATACCTTAAAACCTCCTTCTCTCTCTCTCTCTGTGATTCTCACTTCCAGGCTCTGAGGAAACTGAGGAACAAATGCACTTCCTTGTTTGCAGCATTTGATGAGTTGACTATTTTCTTTTTATTCCTCCAACCAATGCCACTCTGAATGAGAGCAACAATTAGTCCAAAGTAGTGAATGAGCTGACCCCTTCGTGCCACCTCTGATTATTTACCTTTATTTTTAGCATGTTGCTAAGAATTTGAATTTAATTCATTTCTTTTTTGTATTTTTAAAGGCCAGCCTATATATCCCCTTCCCAGTTATTTTAATCATATTTATTATTTTTAACTAAAAGTTTTAGTATGTGTTATAATTAAAATAGCTCTTTTCATTATTTTAAAATAAAAGTTCATATATTTGCCATTTTATAAAATAACAAAAATTCAATCAGCCGATATGGATCACAAAATTTATTATATGATGCATAAAAATATGGTTATGACTAAAATATTTCTATCATGTAAAATTAGAAATATCATTGATAAATAAGAATTAAATAGAAAAACTATGTTGAATTTTTATTATGAATAACATATGGAGATGATTGATATTTTTATTTGTGCCCTAGAATATTTCATTAAAATAAAATGCCATATGAAACAACATAAAATAAATGAAATCTACTATAATTTAGTGAGTGCATCATGGCAGTCCTTATGACATGCCTCTTTAGTGTTTCCTAGTTTCTATTTCCTGCCTTTAGACAATCATCATTTTATTGGAATTTTAAAAGCTGAGAAAGAAAAATCTTTAGCTTTTGGGGGGTTAATTTAGCCTTCCAAATTAATTTTCATTTAGCACCCATTATAATTTTTTAGAATTCATAATGTAGTACTAGCAATTTTTATATAAGTATCTATTTTAGAGGTGATAACCTAAAGTTGAAAATGAAGTGCTTGGCCATGCACAGTGGTGCATGCCTGTAGTCCCAGGACAGTGGCTCTGGAAGCTGAGGCAGAAGGATTGCGAGTTCAAAGGCAGACTCAGCAAAAGCGAGGCATTAAAAGCAACTCAGTCAGACCTTGTCTCTAAATAAAATACAAAGAATGGCTGGACGTGGCTCAGTGGTCCTGTGCCCCTGAGTTCAATCCCAGCCCAACCACAAACACACCAGAAAAAAAAAAAATGAGGTGCTTGGCAGAGATTACAACCTGGTTACAGTTTAAAGAACTAGATCAATGATTTTAACCTAGTGTTCACAGCCTGTGAGCCAATGCTTAGTATCCTGCCCTATTATTTTCAAAATATCTGAGTACAAGATATTTATTGGAAAGCATACTAAAAGGCTTATTTTATAAAAATAAATCATTGAAATTTATAAAAATATCTATTAAATTTATCATAGGCTTTAGAAATCATTGCAAGTTGGTATACTAATTTTCTATTTCAGATACTAATTATAAGCAAATACCTTTCCTTCAAGATAAGTAACAAATAGGAGGTGAGGAAACATACACAAAAAATGTCTTTGATTCAAATATGATTTTTTGCTTGGTTTACTTTATTCACAATATTTCTTCCTGCCTATTTTTCTCAAATTCCTAAAGAATATTCAAGAGAGTGAAATGGGTACTATATTTTGTTTCTTTTTTCACATGTGAATTTTCGTAAATGCTTGATTACCTAGATACCATCATATTCTAAGGAAATTTTGCTTATAACAACTATCTCTTTAAAGAAGGAAAATCTCCTTGTGTTTATGAAAGATTCTATGGCCTGTACTCCCCTCCAACTGTCCCCATTTGTATTCAGATTTGTTAAAATAGTATTATCTCAACAATGTCTTTCATCTTTCAAAGAAATAATTTTGAAAAATTATTTATATAAAGGTAGAAAATATTGTAAAAGAAAATTGACTCATAATTTATTTAAAAATTAGCTCATTCAATAATTAAATTATATATAATTTGGCAGAGCCACTGTTGTGATAACTTTAAATCTGTGTTATGATCTTACATTAGGTTAGGTTAAGTTGCTATAACAAATCGACTTAAAAAATGTGTATTGAAACCCAAGCATAGAAGCGAGTGCCTATAGTCCCAGTACTAGAAAGACTGAGGTGAAAGCATCACTTAAGCCTAGGAATTCACAATCAGCCTGGGACACATGGTAAGATCCTATTTCAAAAAAAAAAAAATGTATTGTCATAAACATAATATAATTTTTTTTTACTTCTGTTTAATTTAGGTGGCATTGACTAGTAGGTGGATCTGTTCCACATGTTTGTTTAATGATCCAGATTCCTTTCTTTGTGTATCCTTTTACACAGCATGTTCTTGTTATTATTTGCATGCAGCTGTGAGGAAGATACCCCCTATCCCTTTAAAGCCTTGGTCTGGAAAAGCACTCAATTTTCAATCATCTTTCATTGATGAGAACTACTTACATAAGAAAATGCTAGTGAAGAAAAACCAGAGCTCATGTGTGTAGCTAACAGCTGAACAGACACTTCTTAATTGCATTGTATAATATGAAAGGAAAAATTGAATATTGATAAATAATTAAATATCTGTGATAAAAATAGTATACTCAAAAATGGATAAATGACTGAGGAAAACCAGTTTGGAAGCACCTACTTTATACTGGTTGTGATGTGTTTATATTCTGCAAGGTTCAATAGGCATTGGTTTCATATTATCCTGCAGTAGCAATTAAAATGCATGTATATGTGAATTATGGCATATGTGTACTAAAATAGAAGTTATAAAGTGTTATTTTGAGTTGTGGTTGGATATACCAATATGTGATCTTTCCAATCTCATCTGCTTCCACAATGAACAGCCACAATGTCTCCTGATAGGCCAAGTACTTTCTCACACATGGGCACAGTGGTATAAGGTTTCATTTTTTCTTTAACCTGATAAACTTCAAGTTCTTCTAAAGAGCCAACTTAGCTGGACATACTCCACAAAATATTACTCAGTATCATCAGACAAAATTAAAATATTTTCACAGTGTTCCCTCACAAGACAAAGCACAATGGCAAGATCTAAAATAAATAAAATTTTAAAAACAAATTCCTCTGAAAAGTACCACTTAATGTTACATATTATGGAAGAATAAATGGCAATAGAAGTATTTTAGTTTCCTGATCTTCCAGTAATGAGTCAGAATCTGTCCTAGATCCTTCATTTGAATCTGGACAAAACTGCCTCAAGGGGCTGGAGTTGTGGCTTGATAGTAGAGCACTTGCCTAGCATGTGCAAGGCCCTGGGTTCAATTCTCAGCACCACATATAAATAAATGAATAAAATAAAGGTTTATCAATATCTAAAAAATATTACAAAACAAACAAAAAAAAATGGTGCCTCAAGGAATATGTAGAAATGATTCTGTATTACTTCCGAGTCTAGTTCACATATAGGTATATCCAACCACAACCCCAAATATTACTCAGTATTATTAGAGTGATATGACCTCTCTCTCGCCCTTCTTCTGCTTCTCTGTCTCTTCCTCTCTCCCACCTCCTTCCTTCTTTCCCAGGAAACTTAGAAACCACCCACCACTGGAAACCACTCATGATATTATGAGAAAACACAAATTTGCACTAAGTAAAAACACATGAAGAGAACAGAACTTCTATCATGAAGTGAAGTGAAGAAGCCATCAGCACAATACGGCTTTCAGGCTTCAATGCTTCCATTTGCGCTCCGAGACACCGTGGAATACAGACCAGAAAACCTCATTACATTGTCTGAATTCCCAACATAAAATTTGAAGGCTTGTGAAATGATTGCTTTAGCCTTCTAATTTTGGAATAATTTGTGAATAGTCAGAGTTATGGAAATAACCATTGTGGATACTAAAAGCAAGCTAGGTTGACAGTTTTTAGATATTAGTAATAACAATGGCAAAGATATGTGGAGATGTTAAAAAGCCAATAAAAAGTGTTCTTGAGAATGAATAAAAGATAAAATAGCAGCATGAATCATAACAGTTTATAATGCAGACATAAAAATAAAGATACTAACTAAAGCATATCAACCAATGCTTTCATGTTCTAAAATATTTCATAATTAACTTCTCAATTAGGTATTACAAAAATTCTTAATTCAGTTTAGCAAAGAAAAATTCTATTTGAGTTACATTCAGACCTTTTCTAAGTTTTATTCCTTCACTTTCTTCTGTTCCTTGATGATTCCTTGCAACAGGCAAATACAGAGTGAGGTATCCTTTTGTATATCAACTGTATTTTCAGTCTTTAATAAACACTCTCAAAATCCCCTACAAATACAGTTTCATACAATGAAAGTGTAATCAGGTTGACTGCCTCCAATGTGATCATGAAACAGCTGGCCACTTACCATCAGTTAGCTTTAGAGTGGCTTTCCTTTATATCCTTGTGACCCTGTAGCTTTTGATCTTAGTTCTGTGCCCTGGGTTAAGATACTGTGCCTTGCCAATGCTGTGGTGATGGTAGGGATTAATTCCCCTTCTGTTCAGCAATAGAAGTACCTTCCTGTGTTATAAGCTGATGATTGACTTTCCCAATTGGACAGTACATATATACCCTGTCACTATCTCTGTGAAATTGTAAATAGCCTCCCGGGCTGAGGAGCTCAGAAGCCTTCTCTTTTACACTGTCACCTTTGCAATACAGACTATGAAACTGAATTATTCTTTTGCCTTTTTGTTATCTGCCTCACTAGAATCTCAGCTCCAAAAGAGGAGAAAATCATTTTCATTTTCACAATGGTATGGGCAATTTCTCATTAATAACAGATGCTCAATAAACATATTTGAGTGCATCTTTTATTTGGAAATCTTAAGATTGTAACTATTATCTAAAAATAATACTGTTCTTTGAATTCTTTCAATTCCTCCCTTCTCTTTTCAACCAATATACCCTATCATGCATTATTTTCTTATAATCTTTTCATTGAGATAATCAACCTCTTATGGTAAAAATAAATCCCATTACTTACTGTTTTTATATTTTATCACAAGACCACACTTTGCCTTTTCATTTTTATTTTACTTCAATATTTTTTCCTCCCTTTATTACAGTAGCACCATTCTGGTTTCCCAGCTTCTTTTCCAGCCACTTCTAAATTTAGTTAATAAGTTTCTCTTTCTCTTCTTACACATGCAATACTTGTTCTTCTGTGTAACATCCTATTTTTCCTCTTTTAGCTCTTTACCATTTTCTAGATAATATCTCTATCTTATTTTATTATCTATGTTTTAAATATCCATTCCAGAACTATCTCATAAACTTCAGGTACACACATCCAACTACCTAAATTCTACACCTAAATTTTCCACAGGCATCTCAACTTTTATTCCCTGTATTTAGCCCCTAACCCTATGTCTTTAAATTAGGGAACTAACAGAGCTTCCCTTTGCTTTTCTATTTCTAATCCAGGCTCATTTATAGGAAATTTTGGTAAAATTTGCAGAGTGTATCTGCCACATATATGCCAAAAATCAGGGCACATAGTCTTTCTGCTCTAGAAAGTTGCTTATCCTGGGCCAACATTGAATTTGAAAGATCTTTTACATCCTTCAGTCCTTACTTCTCAATTCTCAAAGAGTAATTCCTTAATTCCTTTATTACACATGGGATATCTATCATAACTTCATCGTCATTTGAAAACTCAGAGTCTCCCAGAAGTTTCATTTTTCAGTCTTATCAAAGAAACAGAGGTAGATAAAAATGAATCTAGGGGAAGAAAAACCAGGAAGGAAAGATATAGGATGAACAAACAAAATTCAATTTAATAATTTGATAAATTATCCTGTCATATTTATTTAAACTGAAACAACATTTCAATGAAAGTATTTTAAGTTGACTTGGGAAGCCTACTATAATGTCGTTTTCTGTTTCAAAGAATCTTCTAATCACTCATATTTAAGTAACATAAACATCAGCTAGATTCTATTTCTCTCCTATAAAATGACTTTAGAGAAGAACTATATACCATCAAAAACTCACTCTATACATTAAAGATCTATGACATGAGTCCAACTTCAGCTACAAATACTTACAACTCTCAATTACATGGGTATATGAAATGTTGTTGTAAGCTCTCTATTCAAAGTTGCTCTTGAGTGAGCATAGCCTTCTATCATCTAGGTTCATTGTTCATCTTCTTCCAGAGACTGGTGCATTCACCATGATTTTCAAACTCAGTATCCTAGGACACAACATTCTTCTTCTTTGATCAATATTATGTTATCTTTCCAATAAAATTCCAATAAAATTTCCAATAAAATTTTCCAATAAAATTTTCACTATCACTCTATTTGTGTTCAAATACATCAACAATGGATGTATTTGAGCATTCTCCTTTTTGGTCATAGATTTTAGCCATAAGTATGCTTTACAGAATTCAGAACACAATCATTTTGGACTTCACCAAAATATTGTTGACTACAGATTATTTATCCTTGACTTTCACCCTACATATTGCAGAGATGGCTTTAATGCTCCAGTCAGCTTGATTAAACTTAAGATAAGTTTATTTCCAATATTAGACACCAGAACTTCTTTTTCTTAGAGCATTTACTTAAGAAAACTTGTTTTTCTAAAGTTTTCCACTATCCTTTGAAGGTGTAAATATTCATTTAGACTCTTGCCAGTTTTACAACACAGGTATACTTTTCCATAGAATACAAGAGTCGTCTTTCAAAACTTAATCTTCAAGAGAGAGAGAATGCACAACCTGAACAGACCAATATGAAGTAATGCAATTAATCAATAATTAATAATCTTCCATTAAAATTAATTCCAGAACTCAAAGGCTTCACTACTTACTTCTAATTTAGGGATACTTAGTTCTTTTTCAAACGTGTTCTCCTTAATAATTCCTCTTGAATGAAAGAGTAAAAACTTTTTCTAAACACATTTTATGAGTAAGCAATACACTGAAATCAAAGCCAGAAAAGTACACACACACACACACACACACACACATACACACGAGAGACAGAGAGAGAGAGAGAAGAGAAGAAACAAAAATGAAAGGAAGAAAACTAGAGATCAATGACCATGATGAAGATAGATTCAAACATTCCCTAGAAAATACTAGAAAAGGAATTCTAACACATTTAAACGCTTATTCACCATGATCAAGAATTCATCTCCTGGATGCAAAGATGGTTTGATATATGTAAATCAGTGAATGTAAAATAGTATATCAATAGAAAGAAGGAAAAATTATAATCATCTCAGTAGATGCAGAAAAGGCACCTTCCCAATAAAAAATGCTAAGGAAATAAGGCAAAGAAGGAACATAACATAATAAAGCCAATTTATAACAATCCAAAAGCTGAGATTATATGGAATGGGGAAACAATAAGAGATTTCTAAGATCTGAAACGAAATAAAGATGCCCATTTTCAATGCCTTCATTCAACACGGCACTGGGAACCTACCCAGAGGAAATAGACAAGAGAAAGAAATGAAAGGCATCCAATTTGAAAAAGATGTCAGATTGAAACTATTTGCAAATGACATGATCTTGCAAATGTACTCCCTAAAATCTCCATAAAAAGTAGCAGAACTAGTGAATGAATTCTGCAAAGTTCCAGGATACAAAGTTCCAGATGCAAATAGCTACCTGTCAATGGCAAACTATCTGAAATAGAATTCAAAAAAGCAATCCAATTTACAGTAGTTACAAAAATAAAATTAAATATATAGAATTAAATTTAACCAAAGAGGTAAAAGTTCTCTGCAATGAAAATTATTAAAAATTTGATTAAAGGAATTAAATAGCATACAAAGAAATAAAAACGTGCTTTGTAGTTCTGGTTTAGTGGTCATGAATTATTTTAATTTCTGTATATCTTGGAAAGTTTTTTTCATCTTCTGTTCTGAGGGATAGATTTGCTGAATATAGCAAACATTGTTAGCAATCGGTATCTTTAAGGGCTTGACATATATTATTCTAAGCCCTCTTGGCTTTTAGAGTCTAGGCTGATAGATTAGCCAAAAGTCTAATTGACTTACCTCTAAATGTGACCTGTCATTTTTCTCTTGTGACTTTTAAAATTCTATCATTGTTCTTATATTAGTCATCTTAATTATAATGTGTCTTGGAGAAGATCTTTTTTGATCTTGTCTATTTGAAGTTCAAATGCTTTCCAATTTGTATTCCCATTTCATTCTCAAGGTCTGGAAAATTTTTCTTTGCCAACATTATTCTTCATACCCAAAGTCTTCATAAACTATTCTCAAAGTGTTGAGTTTTACCAATGTTCTTATTAAATTTAAAAGCATGCATTATCAATTAAGTTAAAAAAATCAAACACTTACCACAAAATTATTTTGCTTTGTTAAACTATTTTGTGAAACTATTACCCTGATTTATATAACCATGAGTTTTTCTAAGATATCATTATTTCTTACCTAATTCTTTAAATTGGTCACATCCATTGTTTTTCCCCATCGATCTAGTCCTCATAAAATCCAAATTTTCTTTTTCTCACAATGTAAATCAGGATGTATTCCCTGCCTTCTTAAAATGGTAATGTTTTCCCCATTGATTTTTAGAATAAGAATTCAAATTTTTAGAGTTTCACAAGGCCTCAAGATATCGACGCTATTTTGCCAACCTAATTTTTCCACTATGCTTATATTTTGCTGCAGTATTTTCATCACATTATTGGATTTTATCCACATTTTGGATTTCAGATTTTCAGAAATTATTTTTTCACTTTTAACCAAGCTATCAATACAATTATTTCCTTAGGAAATTTTTAAATATAGTTTAATCACTAAGAAAAGTTTACTGCACAAGAGTTTGCTTTTATCTTAATTTTTATTCTTCCTTCATATATTAGCTTAGTTTTTCAGCAGAAGCAGATGTAACAAGGTTTAATCACTAAATGCATAATGAAAACTATAGAAATGTGATAATAAATAAAAAATGGTAGGACATAGATGCACCATCACTGAAACTAAAAATATATTTTGTCTAATATTTTATTCCCTGGAAGCATAATCATAAGTTTTATGTAAGGTATGAAGTAGGAAGAATAAAAAATACTAAAATAAAGAACTTAAAGGGATATTAGATTTTGCACATGAAAGTAAGGTATGACAAGAGATCTTGAAGAAGGAGAATGGAAGCAGAATTGATATAGTGTCAGAGGTAAATACAAGTTCATGCTCTGTATGTAGAGTATGGATTTGTTTGTATGAATCCACAATGCATTTCTCAAACCACATTTTGGATTTCAGATTTTCAGAAATTACTTCTTAACAAACTTGAAAAAGCCTGACATGATATTATACAGTAATGTGCATTACTGTACACTTGTGAAATATGTGAAACTTCACATTAACTGGGATAAAGTAAAAAGACAAATAATCTCATGTAAGTTGAGGTCACATTTGTTATATAAATGCAATTACAGTAAGACAAAGGAAAATGCATAATATTTATTTATTTATCATTTTAGTGCATTCTAGTTTTGCATAGTCATAGTGTTCATTTTGACTTCTTCATAAATGCATATAACGCAATTGGCTCCATTTCAATCCTCAGTACTACCCACTTTGTTCCCTTCCTCCTTCTTCTGATCTCCTCTCTCTCTTCAATTGGTCTTTCTTCTATTAACTTTTTTTGAAATTGTTGCATTATAATTTTGCACAAAATTAGAATTAATTGTAATATATTCTTATATGCAAATGGCATAGTTTGGTCAATTTTATTCCATAGTTCCTCCCCTTTGCTGTCCTTCCTCCCTCCCCCTCAATTCCCTGCCACTAA
>PVHX01031433.1:0-14863 GCA_004024805.1 Geosciurus inauris | reverse complement strand
GTCCCCGTGACTGTCCCTTCTCGTCCTCACCCCTGTTGCTGCTCGTCCCCGTGACTGTCCCTTCTCGTCCCCACCCCTGTTGCTGCTCGTCCCCGTGACTGTCCCTTCTCGTCCTCACCCCTGTTGCTGCTTGTCCCCGTGACTGTCACTGCTGGTCCTCGTCTGTGTGGTGTTAAATCCCACGAAGCCCGTGGAGCTGACGCTGCACTGGCCGGCTGGGTGCAGGGGCCCGGGTGCTGGGTGCTGCCCCGCACCACAGGGGAGCAGGAGCAAAGAGCCCACACCTGGCGACTTCCAGAGGGGTCCTTGGGGTTCGGTCAGGAAAGAAGAGCTGAAGGACGTCGGGAAGGGGGAGGGAAAGAAAGACCGTCCCCCACACACAGAGGGGACCGTGAAGAACAGAGTCCTCGCCATAGAGGGCTGCGGCGGCCATGGTGGCCGGTCCTGCTGGCCCTCTCGACCTCCTGCCATGGCTGCTGGACTACAAGGTGGCGGCTGATGGCTCTCACGTCTCCATTATGCTGAGAGGATCATTTCAACAGGTCCCTTTGAGGAAAGTTAGAAAGTGTCCCCTGAAATACAGCCTGCAGTGGCCTCGAGTGACCACTGGCCAGAGGCAGCCCTGGGTCTGGAACCAGCCACATAAGTGGGAACAGGGCTGGGAATGCCCGTCGGGTCACTGTCCTGCTAGTTCAAGGGCCCAGCAACAGCAACCCATCCACACCTTTCCCATGACCAGCAACAAGCAAGCTGTGGCCAAGGGTCAGGGAACATGAGAAGGAAGGACCCAGAAATCTCCAGTTCCCCTGAGACAGGGGTTCTCCACAGGAGCACACCACCACAGCCATTGCTGCTGCTTCCAAGCAGGGGTGCGTGTGGCCTGCCCCAGGCACCAAGCCCGAAGGCCACGCGTGCCCTTAGTCACCATGACCACACTCAGCAGCTGCCGCCCGTCCACCTGAGGGCTGCTTCCAGCCTTGGCCTTCATCAGCCGTGCTGGACACAGGGGCAGGCACTGGGCTTTTCCTCAACCTGCACTTCTTTTCATGGACAGTGTCCTGAACTCAGAGCCAGAGGCCAACGAGTGTGAGTGTCTTCAAAGCTCTTGTTAGGTGACAAGGACTTTTTTTCCATGCAAGAGAACTTTATTAGAAGTGCAAGTGAGGTGAAAATAAGAAAAGTGAGGCTTCAGCAAAAAGCACACGCGAGGGACAGAGTGGTCATCTCCAAGCACAGACGAACAGGAGGTAATGCTGCGCCCAGTTCTATTCCTGCTTGGTGTTCACCACGAGAACGGGGACCCTCTGTGCTCGGTGCCCATCAGGGTTCAGCTCCTCCACGCCGGGCAGTGCAGCTTCTGGCCTTAGCTGGTCCTCTCTGGAACTGTCATGGTGGCCATCCTATTTAGGGGGGCTTCATCTACAAGTCGATCCCATGGTAATGTGGGCACTGGGGTCAGAGGCACCTTTGTGTGCCCATGCTTCTGAGGGACTCTTCCTTCCCAGACAAACGGAGACGCCTTGAGCCGTAATTCCCAGCTTCATGTCAACACCATGGACCCCGCCAAGGGCCAGTCCCATTAATCCTTTTCTCTTGACCTATTTCTCAGTTAGCTCCTTTTGCTTCTGTTTCTTTTCTACAAATTAACCGCCACTCTTTGCGTCCCTGTTTAAGACGACCTGTGACCTCGCCTGCATTCACTGCACTCTGCTAGCTACCACCCAACGGTCTACCCTTTGACCTCAGGCAGCTGGAGTGACCTAAGTGACTGGACAATTACACTGTGCTCCAGAGGGTCAATGTGCATGCCGAGAGATTACAGAACTCTTGTTTTATGGACATTTCTGTTCTGTTTCTACATTCTTTCCTTTATCTTCTCTCTGGCCCCTGTTCCTTCTAAACATTGAAAAGCCCCTAGAAGTTCCCATGTTTCCTGCCTTCCTTGAAACACTGATTCAGAGCAGTCACAACCTTCATCTCTCAAACTGCAATTTCTAATGTAACAGTGGTCCCCTTTATGCTTTGAATGTAGCGCTCAATGCTGTGCTACCGAGACACGTTTGTTTGATTTTCATTTTTTACAAATTTAATTTATTCTAATTAGGTCTACATGACAGCAGAATGCATTTGGATTCATTGTGCACACATGCAGCACAACTTTTCATTTCTATCGCTGTACACGATGTAGAGTCACACCACGCGTGCAGTCATATGTGAACCTAGGGCACTGTCCATCACATTCCACCATCTTTCCTGCCCCCATGTCCACTCCCATCCCTCCCTTTTGACCAGAGTTCTTCCATTCTTCCCATACACCCTCCCCATCCCCATTAGGGATCAGTATCCACTTATCGAGAGAGAACCTTCTGCCTTTGGGTTTATGGGATTGGCTTACTTCCCTTAGCATGATGTTCTCCAACTCCATCCATTTACCTACAAATGCCATCATTTTATTCTCTTTCATTGCTGAGTAATATTCCATTGTGTATATGTACCACAGTTTCTTTATTCAGTCATCTATCAAAGGGCATCTAGGTTGGTCCCATACTTTAGCTATTGTGAATTGAGCTGCTATAAACATTGAAGCGGCTGTGTCACTGTAGTATGCCGTTTTTAAGTCCTTTGGGTATATACTGAGGAGTGGGATAGCTGGGTCAAAATGGTGGTTCCATTCCAAGTTTTCTAAGGAATCTCCATACTGGTTGCACCAATTTTCAGTCCTACCAGCATGTATGAGCGTGCCTTTCCCCCGACATCCTCACCAGCACTTATTGTTGCTTGTATTCTTGATAACTGCCATTCTGACTGGTGTGAGATGAAATCTTAGTTTTGATTTGCATTTCTCTAATTGCTAGAGATGTTGAACATTTTTTCATATGTCTGTTGATAGATTGTATATCTTCTTCTGAGAAGTGTCTGTTCAGCTTCTTGACCCATTATTGATTGGGTTGTTTGTTTTTTTGGTGTTAAGTTTTTTGAGTTCTTCATATCCTGGAGATCAGTGCTCTATCTGATGTGCGTGTGGCAAAAATTTTGTTCCCAGAATGTCGGCTCTCTGTTCACCTCATTGATTGTTTCTTTTGCTGAGAAGCAGCTTTTTAGTTTGAATCCATCCCCTTTATTGATTCTTGATTTTATTTCTTGTGCTTTAGGGGTCTTGTTAAGGAAGTCAGGGCCTAATCCGACATGATGAAGGTTTGTGCCTACGTTTTCCTCAATCAGGTGTAGAGTCTCTGGTCTAATTCCTAGGTCCTTGATCCACTTTTTTTTTTTTAATTTTTTTAGTTGTCAATAGACTATTTATTTATATGCAGTGCTGAGAATCAAATCCAGTGCCTCACATATGCTAGGCAAACGCTCTACCACTGAGCTACAACCCAACCCTCTTGATCCACTTTGAGTTTAGTTTTATGCATGGTGAGAGATAGGAGTTTAGTTTCATTTTGCTGCATATGGATTTCCAGTTTTCCCAGCACCATTTTTGAAGAGGCTATTTTTTCTCCAATGTATGCTTTTGACATCTTTGTCTAGTATGAGATAACTGTACATATGTGGGTTTGGCTCTGTGTCTTCTATTCTATACTGCTGGTCTACATGTCTACTTTGCTGCCAGTACCATGCTGTTTTTGTTATTATAGCTTTGTAATATAATTCAAGATCTGGTGTTGTGATGCTTCCTGCTTCACTCTTCTTACTAAAGATTGCTATGGCTATTCTGGGTCTCTTATTTTTCCAAATGAATTTCATGATTGCTTCTTCTGTTTCTATATGGAATGATGTTGGGATTTTAATTGGAATCATATTGAATTTGTATGGCACTTTGGGTAGTATGGCCATTTTGATGATATTGAGTCTGCCTATCCAAGAGCATGGGAGATCTTTCCATCTTCTAAGGTCTTCTTCAGTTTCTCTCTTTAGTGTCCTATAATTTTCATTGTAGAGGTCTTTCACCTCTTTTGTTAAATTGATTCCCAAGGTTTTGTTTTGTTTTGTTTTGTTTTTGAGGATATTGTGAATGGGTTAGTTTTCCTAATTTCTCTTTCAGAGGATTCATCACTGATGTATAGAAATGCAATTGATTTATGGGTATTGATTTTATATCCTCCTATTTTGCTGAATTTATTTATTAATTCTAAAACTTTTCTTGTGGAATTTTTTGGATCCTCTAAGTATAGAATCATGTTGTTGGCAAATGATGATAGTTTGTGTTCTTCTTTCCTATTTGTATCCCTTTAATTTCTTTTGTCTGTCTGCTTTGGCTAGAGTTTCAAGGACTATGTTAAATAGCAGTGGTGAAAGAGGGCATCCCTGTCTTGTTCCTGTTTCTAGAGGGAATGCTTCCAATTCTTCTCCATTTAGGATGATGTTGGCCTTGGGTTTAGCATAGATAGATTTTACAATGTTGAGGTATATTGCTACTATCCCTAGTTTTTACAGTGTTTTGAACATGAAAGGGTGCTGTATTCTGTCAAATGCTTTCTCTGCATCAATTGATAAAATCATATGACTCTTAAGTCTATTGATGTGATGGATTACATTTATTGATTTCTGTATGTTGAACCAACCTTAAATCCCTGGGATGAAACCCACTTGATCGTGGTGCACTATCTTTTTAATATGTTTTTATATGTAATTTGCCAATATTTTATTGAGAATTTTTGCATCTATGTTCATCAGGGATATTGGTCTGAAGTTTTCTTTCTTTGATGTGTCTTTGTCTGGTTTTGGAATCAGGGTGATTCTAGCCTCATAGAATGAGTTTGGAAGGGTTCCCTCCTTTTCTGTTTGATGGAATAATTTGAGGAGTATTGGTATTAATTTGTCTTTGAAGGTCTTGTAGAACTCAACTTAGAATCCATCTGGTCCTGGGCTTTTCTTGGTTGGTAAGCTTTGGATGGCATCTTCTATTTCCTTGCTTGAAATTGACCTAAGTTGTGTATGTCCTTCTGATTCAGTTTGGGCAGATCATATGCCTCTAGAAATTTGTTGGTGTCTTTGGGATTTTGTATTTTACTGGAGTATAGATTTTCAAAATATTTTCTAATTATCTTCTCTATTTCAGTAGTGTCTGTCATGATATTTCCTTTTTCATCACGAATTTTAGTAATTTGAGTTTTCTTTCTCCTTCTTGTCATTCAGGTAGCTAAGGGTTTATCAATTTTATTTATTTTTTTCAAAGAACCAGCTTTTTCTTTTATCAATTTTTTGAATTGTTTCTTTTGTTTTGATTTCATTGATTTCAGCAATGATTTTAATTATTTCCTGTCTTTTACTTCTTTTGGTGTTGATTTGTTCTTGTTTTTCTAGAACTTTGAGATACAATATTAGGTCATTTATTTGTTGAATTTTATTCTTCAAATAAATGAGTTTAATGCAATGAACTTTCCTCTTAGTACTGCCTTTATAGTGTCCCAGAGATTTTGATATGTTGTATAAGAATTCTCATTTAGTTTTGAAAATTTTTAAAATTTCCTCTCTAATGTCTTCTATTATCCATTAGTCATTCAATAGTATATTATTTAGCCTCCAGGTGTTGGGGTATCTTCTATTTTTAATTTTATCATTGATTTCTAATTTTATTCTATTATGGTCTGATAGAATGCAGGGAAGTATCTCTATTTTTTTGTATTTTCTAAGACTTGTTTTGTGGCATAACATATGGTCTACTTTATAGAGGGATCCATGTGCTGCTAAGAAAAGTCTGTATTCACTTGTTGATGGATGAAATAGTCTGTATATGTCTGTTAATTCTAAATTATTGATTTTATTGTTGAATTCTATGGTTACTTGGTTTAGTTTTTGTTTGGAAAATCTGTCCAGTGGTGAGAGAGTTGTGTTAAAGTCTCCCAGTATTATTGTGTTGTGGTCTATTTGATTCTTGAAATTGAGAAGGATTTGTTTGATATATGTGGATGCTCCATTGTTTGGGGCATATTTATGATTATTATGTCATGTCGACATATGGTTCCCTTTAGCAGTATGAAATGTCCTTCTTTATCCCTTCTGACCATCTTTGGTTTGAAGTCCACTTTTCTAAGGATGGAAACCCCTGCTTGTTTACACAGTCCATTTGAGTGGTATGTTTTTTCCCATCTTTTCACTTTCAGTCTGTGAATGTCTTTTTCTATGAGATGAGTCTGTTGGAGGTGGCATATTGTTGGGTCTTTTTTTAAAAATCCAATCTGCCAGTCTATGTCTTCTAATTGATGAGTTTAGGCCATTAACGCTCAGAGTTATTATTGAAATGTGGTTTGTATTCCTGGTCATTTTTGTTTATTTTTGGTTTTTAACTTGACTTGGTTTCTCCTTTGATTGGCTTTTCCTTTAGTGTAGTTCCTCCTTTCGCAGATTTTCATTGCGGGTTTTCATTTCCTTCTCATGAAATATTTTGCCGAGAATGTTCTGTAGTGCAGGGTTTCTTGTTGTAGATTCTTTTAACTTTTGTTTATCATGGAAGGTTTTTATTTTGTCATCAAATCTGAAGCTTTATTTTGCTGGATATAACATTCTTGGTTGGCATCCATTTTCTTTCAGGGCTTGGTATATGTTGTTCCAGGATCTCTTGGCTTTGAGGTCTGGGTTAAGAAATCTGCTAAAATCCAAATTGGTTTCCCCCTGTATGTAATCTATACCTTCTCTCTTGCAGCTTTTAAAATTCTATCTTTACTGTGTATAGTAGGCATCTTTATTATAATGTGCCTTGGTGTAGATCTGTTGTAGTTTTGTACATTTGATGTCCTGTAAGCCTCTTGTATTTGATTTTCCAATTCATTCTTCATGTTTGGGAATTTTTCTGATATTATTTCATTGAAGAGATTGTGCATTCCTTTGATTTCTACCTCTGTGCCTTCCTCTATCCAGATAATTCTTAGATTTGGTCTTTTCATGTTATCCCATAGTTCTTGGATGTTCTGTTCATGGTTTCTTACCATCTTCTTTGTGTGGTCAATTTTATTTTCAAGATTATATATTTTGTCTTCATTGTCTGAGGTTCTGTCTTCCATGTTATCTAGTCTGTTGGTGATGCTTTCTGTTGAATTTTTTATTTGGTTTATTGTTTCCTTCATTTCAAGAATTTCCGCTTGTTTTTTTTCAGAGTCTCTATCTCTTTCTTGAATTCTTTGCTCCCTGTATTTGCTCTCTGATCTCTGTTGGATTGATCAGTAGTTGCCTGTAATTTTTCTCTTATATTATTCTGTGCTTCACAGATCATTTTAATTATGTACATTCTAAGCTCCTTCTCTGACATTCCATCTACTATGCTATCAATGGATTCTAATATTGTTGAATCTTGATTTGTTTGGGGCACTTTCTTCCCTTGTTTTTTCATGTTGTTCATGTGTCTTCCCCTCTGGCAGTGCTGATCTGAGGTATTACAGTTTCTACCCTACTATCTTGTAGTGTCTCTGCAGGTTACCAATACCTCACTTCTGGTGTAACTGGGCCTGCAGGGACCTTGGTGATGGTCTCTCATCCTGGCTGTTGTCTCTAGATGGAAGCAGGCAGGACAGCCATGCATTGATACACAGTCAGTCTCCTCCTCCCCATGAAGGGCCTGGTAGGTCTTTTCCTCCTCCTCTGTGGGAAGGGCTGGGGTTGGTCTCCTCTGACTCCTCCCTGCAAAGGTTTGGAATGGGTCTCCTTCTCCTCCATGTGGCGGGTTGGGGTTGGTCTCCTCCGCTGGGTCTGACATTCCTTTTGATGAAGGAATGTGGGATGTTTGGTGGCCACTCTGTCCACATGTCACCACTACTTAAAACACATGAAGCAGGAAGCTAGAAGTGAGGCCCACACCAAGAATGGGCCCTGTGGAGTCCTCTGCAGCTGCTGGAGTGATCTATGTCTCAGGGAAGCAAAGGGTTGTTTTCACTACTATACGGTAACTCAGGTTCCATAAATTAACTATGAGGCCCAATGGACAATTGCTCTTCTTCACACATGAGTGGCCTGGAACACTTTGGGGAAGATACAGCAGGGACAGGCCTGGGGCCCGTGGGGCTGGGATCATGTACATGGAGCTTCCAAGCTGGCACACTCATGAACAGTAATCCGCATTGCTGCATGGTGGTCTCCAGAGCACAGTGAAGACGAGGGTAACAGGAGCCCGACTCTAGCCACATTCCTGGGAGGCGGCACAGGGAGGTGGACGAGCTGCCTCTGCCTGGCCAGCCCCTCTGTGGTCAGCACCTGCTGCGGCCTGGCCGCAGGGCTTCCACACTACAGCCTGCTGTCTTGCCGGTTTGCCAGCCCCCACCGCCTTCCTGCTTAATGTTGGCTCATCCCAAAGCTGACCTCAGGCCTGGCTGGGGACTGCAGGCTGGGGCCATGGGTATTTGACACTTATAGACCATTGACCTCAGGCCGTGAGGGGAGCCTCAGAAGGGAAGCCCACCAAGTCACAATGACAGGACAAGCTGCCCCATAAGGGCCTTCCCTCTGCTTCCTGCGAGGGTGCCATGGCTGAACAGGGCCTTTACCCAAAAACAGGGACAGAGGCTTCTATTGCCACCTGTCACTCTCAGAGCTAATGAGGAGGCGCTTCACAGGTACATGCTGCCTGAGGTTGCAGGACCCAACTAATTGCTGTGGACACTACTGTGTGCCAGGCACTGTGCACAGCACCCACATCATGGTCTTACCAAGTCCCAACACCCCCTGAGTCAGGCGCTACTGTCCCAGCATTACCAAGAGGGCCTGCAAGGTGGCTCCTGGCCCCAGGACCCAGGCTTGTCTTAGGACTCCAGTCCAGGTCAGCTGGCTCCAAACCTGAGCTCCCCTGCCTCTGATGTGAGAGTGAAGCATCTGTCCTCTAGGAACCTGCACGTGAACTTCCCCTGTAACTCGAGGGCAGACTTGAAACTGCCGGAGCCCCAGGGAGCCCCAGGGCCCCTTTAAGGATCTTTGCAGTACTATGAGATCCATCAGGGTGAGGCTTGCAGGGGGCCCTGGGCCTGGGCTCCTCCCTGGCCTCAGGCCACACACCCCTCTGCCTCTGCAGGACAGCTCGACTTCCTCTTCCTCCCCATGTCCACACCTTACCTGCTCCCTGCTCAGGGCAGGCTCCAATTCTCCAGGGACAAAGTCCTTGCCCCTGTGTCAGCCAGCTTTTCACTGCTGTGACCAAAACACCTGACAAGAGCAACTTAGAGGACAAAAGATGTGCTGGGCTCATGGTTTCAGAGGTCCCAGCCTGTGGCCACCTGCCTCCAGCACTCAGGGACTTTGGGGAGGCAGAAGGGTGCAGGAGAGCTGTTCAGCCACAGCAGCCTCACAGGAAGCACAGAGAAGGAGAGGACGGGGCTGGGGAGAAGTACACCCTCCCAGGGCCTGCCCCAGTGACGCCCTCCTCGCTAGGCCCAGCTCCCCGCAGTCCGTCCAGCCACGGATGAGATCAGAGCCCTGCCCACCCTTCATTGCTTTCGAGCAGCCCCTCTGAACCTCTCTGCCCTGGGGACGCTGCCTTCAATGCAGCCTTTGGGGGCATTGCCGATCCACCCACATGTTCCTCAACACACTGGCCAAAGGTCACTTCTAAGAAGTTCCCCTCAGCGGTGAGTCCCAGGGTCCCCTCCCCCAGGGTCTGACCTGTCCCTCACTAAGTTCTTTCCTGCTAACACACCTGGAGTGGTGCACAGGGGAACCAGAGGATGCTCATAAACCACATGGAGAGAGGTCGGTGCCGCGCCTAGGGGCTTTGATCTCAGCTAACACTCCTGGGCAACTCCGTCTGGGGAGTAGACGGGAAGGGGCTGGGCGTGTGGCCAGATGGCCAGCGACATGCAGCAGCAACAGGCCATGCTGAGGTGGCTAAAGAAATCAGTGCATGCAGAGCACCTGGACCAATGCAGTGCGAGGCCACGAGGGTCCCCAGCGGGAGAGCTAACCTGCCATCTGGGGCCACTTGGGGTCATCACTGACCTCTACGTCCTCCTCAGGGTCTTGGGCTCACGGTCATGCTGCCTTCACACCCCAGGGCAGGGTCAGGCGGGTGCCTCGGGCTCTTCCCCAGGCGGTCCAGCAGGGGCGGAGCATGGGCCGGGATTGCCTCTGGCCCCGCTGGTGGGCTTGCTCTGGACGCTCCCCCTCTGCGGCTCACACTGCTCAGCAAGAGGCCAGCGTCCTACGGCAAGGAGCAAGTGAGTCCTGCCGCAGGGCCCAGCTCTCCCAGCCCCGCCAACCTGCACTCGGCCTTGCCGCAGCCCGGCTAGGCCAGCAGGCTCCCGATGCACAGGCTGTGGGGTGATCAATGTGTGTTGTTTTAAGCTGCCAACTTTAGGGTAATTTGTTAGCAGCAATAGAAAACCAACATGCCTGGAACTCGCTTCCCCGTGAGGCACGCTGTTGGGTGATTGGGATGCTCTGTTCTGCCTGGAAGCGTGGTTTGGAAACTCCTCACTCACACCCGCCTGGATACACCAGGCCGCGTGTGTACATCTCCTGTTAATGTGAGCACCCTCCACACAGAGAGCTGTCAAGTCGAGGCGAAGAATGTTCCAGAGTGGGCCGACAGGCACCGCACAGGCACCAAGGGGCTGAGCCATGCCTACGCGGGCTGTGGGGGTGGCAGACCTCCCGGCTGCACGGTACCACTGGCCTGAGGCCCACAGAGACATCTGTGTCCTCTGCGATTCTGCCAAGTCTCAGACAAATGCTATTTTGGTTTTGTTTTGCAAATGTTTGCAGTTGAAATCCATTCCACGGGGTGGGTGCAGCTCGTGTCTCTGGCTGATGGTTTTCTGTGTTTTCCTGGCCTGCACGGGAAGAAGTCACGGGAAGGACACTCGTGCATGGCCCTGTCCAGGCGTCAGACCTCAGCAGGCACCGCCACCCTCCCCTGCGAAGTCTGGTGCTCCTGTCTCTATCCAGGGGCGTAAGGAGGACGGCCCCCGGGGGCTTCCCCCGCCCACCCCGGTGAGCTCATCAGCACACAGTGCAGGGAGCATGGAGACGGGTTCCACCACTGATCCCACCCGGTGCAGAGCATCAGCCACGCTGGGGTCCCTTCTCTTCAACTAATCCTTGGTTTGACTAAGGAAGTGTGTCACTTTTATTAAAACCTCAGTTTTATTAAACATGAATTTTAAAGATCCATCAAGTCACTGACACCGCCCGGTACAAATTCAACAGAATTGAGTTCTTACGGGGAGCACAAGGATTTAGTAGTCCCAGGATTCATTTATTCTTCCTGGGACTCACTGCCTCAGCCAATGACAAGAAAAGCATTGGAGCATCGACCTCCGTCAGGACTGTGCAGCTGCAGGGGTGTCGCAGCCCGAGGAGGCAGCTCTGTGTCCAGGGCCAGGCGCGGTCCTGCTCCTGCTCAGTGGAGACCTCGGGCAAGGGCCAGGCTTCCTCCTGTTGCCCACATGCACATGCCCAGGCTGGGGGTGCAGCAGGTCAGAACCCCACTCCACCTCTGCACGGCGATGCCACTGATCTGGTTCAGGCGTCTCTCTCCAAGAACGGAAAGCCCAAGACCTCACCTCCCAGGCGTTGACGAGACCACTGAGAAAGCATTATGACAGAGGAAATGAACAGCAGTGGCCTGCTCCTCCCACCAGCTGCCCACTGTTCATCCAGAATGACACGGGCCGCGCTTCCTAATCCATGGGACAGGACTCAGCTATCCTCATGGTGACTGGCCTGGCTGCCTGGTGCCAAGGCCATGTTGATCTCATTTGGGAACAGACACCCCGGCCCTGGATCTCTCATCTGGGAGTGGGGCATGCTGGTTCCTGACCTGGGCTCCATGGTACTGCACCCACCTGGAGCCCACCATGTGACGGCCTGCCTGCTCACTGTGGGCACCAGACATGGCTCAGAAACCAGCTCTTCTGTGCTCATTCTTCCATACCAACTGCCTCCTGGCAAAACTGGTCCTTCCCTCTGACCATACAAATCTGTTCCAGTTCACACTTCTCTTGAGATTATAAATTAATAAATTGTGTGTGTGTGTGTATATATATAGCCAGATTTATGAATTTCTGTGTCTCTATACACTGCTCCGGAACATCTGGAGTGACACACACAGAGACCCATCCTTCTCTTTGGGACAGGTACACAGCAAAGGTACAAAGGCATGAGTCTGCCACAACTTCACTAGTAGAGTAACCATGCCTTGAATTAACAGCTGCTTTTTTGAGCTCTTGAGAACTCAGCCTCAGGAAACAATCATGAAGGAATATTCATGAAGGTAAGATTTGTAATGGTAAAAAGATTAGACACAGCTCATGGTTCCATTAAAAGGGAATTTGTCCAGTGAATCCCAGTGGACCAATGCAGTGGAATAATACACAGCACTGAAAATGATCTCAGAGGCGCATGCAGAGCTGCAGAGTGCAGGTCACATTCCACAGCTGTGTGGACAGCATGGACAATCTGCACATGCCTCACACACAGCTGTGAAGACCACATCCACCCTCACTTACAACATTCCTGGAAACTGCTATGCTGTGAAAAGCCATGAAATGAAGACCTAATTACTTTTAATTTTCATTACTTTTAACGTGAGAATCATCTCTCCTCCCAACCCCGGAGATAGGCAGTTCCCACCTATAGGCAGCTACCAGCTGCGCAGCACACGAGTCCTGCTTGCAACAAATGCCACCTTGAAAGTAAACCAAGGGACATTAGCCCCACTGCCGGTCACACCCGCCTGTATGGAGGGTGCACGGCTGCTCTGCGCAGGGTGGCGCGTCCAAGAGCAGCTGTCCCACACATCCCGAGGGGCTCCTTGTCCGGCCCTGGGCTGTGCTCAGACCACAGCATGGGGGTGAACGGGAGGAGTCCTCAGGCACCTGAGAGGGGCTGGGGAAGGAGGAGTAGCCCTGCTGGGAGGGCCACCGGCCAGCCCGCATCCTCACGGACACAGGGCGCTGGCCCAATGTGCCCCCAGGAGCTCACAGGTCTGCCCGAAACTGACGTTGACACGCCACTGCCCCCGACATCGCAGTACAAGCAGTCCCATGACCGCTTCCTGTTTATGCAGAGACACAACATTCCAGGAGCCCACGGCACTGTGGCCAGCAGGGCGACGAGGGATGCTCCTGTCCCCCTTTCCTTGGCTGATGCTGTGGGTGTGCTCCTGTTAAGAGGTCAGGCAAAATGATCAGAAAGATCAAACGTGGCGCTGATGTGGGCGTATGGGAACGCACTGATGAAAAGAGCGATATTGGTCTTACTTCAGTCCTTATAGAATTCTCCAAGAATCCTTACTTAGTGTGAGGTTTTAGGTACCTTTTAGTTCCTGGGTTGGGAGCAAAGCTCCAGAAGCCCTAGGCTCACAGTGTTCACCTCAGTCCTTTCCGGTGACCAGCTCAGGAGCACAAGTCCTGCTCTAGCTTGTGTCATTGTTTTACCTGAAGATCCAAGAAGGAAAAGTAATGTGGCTGACCCGGGGCCATGGGTTAGATCTGGGGCATCCCCCAAAAGCTCACAAGTGAGACGCTGCAAGAACATTCGGAGGTGAAGTGACCAGATCCCAAGGATCAACCCACTGATGTGGACGAGCCGGGCAGGGACTGCAGCAGCAGGTGTGACTGCAGGAGGCGCGTCCACAGGGGACTGCCGTTGGGGATTTATACTTTGTCTCTGGTGAGCAGAGCTCTCTCTGTGCCTCCTGGTGGCCCTGTCCGAGCTGCTTTCCTCTTCCACACCCTTCCACCCTCTCGGGTGCCTGGGGACTCACCTTGGGCCCAGAGCTATGGAGTTGGCTGACCATGGACTGAACCTCTGAAACCACAAGCCCCAAATAAGCTCTTCCTCCTCGACGCTGTTCTCACCAGGTCTTTATGCCCCAGTGATGCGGAGCTGACCCCCACACCTGGAACGATGTGCCTGCCTGGGGACACCGTGCCTGCCTTGCCCGTACCGAGGAGACAACCCAATGCCTCATGGACAGCTGGTTGGTGTGTCTGCCCCTCAGCCTGAGGCATGGACCTCCCTGTGGATGACCTTCTTGGTTCCACTTTCTCTGCCACAGCTGGGAGGGTGTGTCTCTGCACCATGACCGAGTGTGGAATCTGGGGAGCGCTCCGGCCTCTGGCCTCCATTTCCATGCCCGTGCACGGCACCCAAGCTCCATGTTCCCAGGGTGCACGGGGCCACATCCAGGCAATCAGGGTCACGGCTCTGCTGTGACTGTGCCAGGAGCCCCATGTGCAGTGAGGAGGGGCAGAGCAGCTGAGGGGTGTGAGCCAGTGTGGCCTGGGACCCCAGTCCCGATGCACAGCCACTACAGCTGCCACTGTCACAGCAGGCTCTCAGAGAACAGTCGGGAAACAACAACCGTGACAGCCCTGAGAGGTGCAGGTGGGCCCAGCCCCACGGAGAGCAGCCAGAAGGGCCGGGTGCAACTCCCAGGTCTGACTGACGTGACCACCACCACATCAAGAAGAGAGATGAAAGCAACCCCCTGGGAGGGACCCGACACGCGCTGCCTGGTCTGTGTCTGCTGGGTTTCGCCCACTTCCGGGCTCCTGTGTATGTGTGGCACCTGAACACACCCGTGCTTGTCCTGGGCCTGCGCTGGTGCATCCAGTTCGCTGACGCCAGGAAAGCAGGAGTTCACTATTTCAAATACTTTTATCTCTATGTACATTTAAGCTGCATTACGATAAAAGTAAATATAAAATGACATTAAATATCAACGTAAATTAAAATTTAATTAGATATATAATATTTTATGCATAAAATTGTCAAATAAGAATGATACAGCTCATCCACCAAGATGAGTTGGCATCATAAGCAATTTTACCACAAAGCTGTTATTTAAGTCATCAAGATTTTCGTATATGAAAAATAGGCATTGAGTGACTCAGGTGTTGGACTGATGGTCAAGGCACAAAAAGCAGGTTCCTGGTGG
>PVHX01031432.1:0-14868 GCA_004024805.1 Geosciurus inauris | reverse complement strand
TTTTTTGCTATTTAAAATAAACCTGCTAGCTGGGCACGCTTGCGCATGCCTGTAATCCCAGCACTTTGGGAGGCTGAGTCAGGACAATCATGAGTTCAAAGCCAGACTCAGCAACAGAGAGGTGCTAAGCAACTCAGTGAGACCTTGTCTCTAAATAAAACACAAAATAGCGCTGGGAATGTGGCTCAGTGGTTGAATACCCCTGAGTTCAATCCCTGGTACCGTAAACCAACAAACAAACCTGTTATGAATATATGTGCAGTGATATCTCATTGTGGTTTTTACTTTTATATCCCTACTGATTAATATGTGCTATTTGCCATTTGTATATCATGTTTGGTAAAATGTCTCTTCATATATTTTCCCCGTTTTCTAAATGTAGAGATTTTTTGTTTGTTTTACAGTTGAGAAATCTGTACATATTCTAGACACAAAACATTTGTTAAACACATGCTTTGCAATATTTTCTCCCAGACTGTATGTTTCCTTTTTAGCCTCTTGACATGATTTTTCACACAACAGTAGATTTTAATTTTAATGAATTTCAACTTATCAGTATTTTTTAAAGGATTATGCTTTTGATGTCAAGTATAAGAATTCTGGCCCTAAATCCCAAAGATTCTCTCATACTTTTTTTCTAAAGCTTTATAATTTTACATTTTGCATTAGAGTCTGTAGTACATTTTGAGTTAAATTTTGTTTAAGGGGTGAGAGTGAGATTGTGGTTCACTTTTTTAAAATGTTGTTGTAGCATCATTTAAAAAAAAATTTTGTAGTTGTAGATGGACAGCATGCCTCTAATTTATTTGTTTATTTATTTATTTTTTAGGGCTAAGAATAAAACCCAATACCTCACACGTGCCAGGTAAACACTCTGTCCCTGAGCTACCGCCCCAGCTCTAGCACCATTTTTTGAAAAGATTATCTGTGTTGCATTGCACTGTATTTGCACCTTTTCTAAAACTCGATTCAGCATTCTTATGTGGACTATTTCTGTTACCTTCTTCTGCTCCACTGATTTATGTGTCTATTCCTCCACTAATATCATACACTTCTCTTTGCTAGAACTACATAATTAGTTTTGAAATGGCTAACAGGGAGATAATAGGAAAACCAGTGACTGGATTGAAAACCACTTTATTCTTACTTTTCAAAAATTTTTAGCCTGCTTGAATTTCCATATCAATTTTTAAATGAGCTTGTTTTTATCTACAAAATATCTTGCTGTGATTTTGGTAGGAATCAAGTCTTCCAATCCAAGATCACAGTATATGTCTCCATTTATTTAAATCTTCTTTGATTTCTTTCATCATTTTTTAGATTTTATTATACAAGTCTTGCACAAGTTTTGTCAGATTTAAATCTAAGAATTTCTCTTTCTTTTTTTTGAATAGCTTTAAATAGTATTGTATTTTTCATTTCTACATCCACACTGGTTGATATTATATAGAATCAAAACTTATTTTGTATATTAAACTTTTGTGTTTGTGTGTGTGTGTGTGTGTAGTTTGTGCTCTACCACTGAGCCACACCCCTAGTCCTATATGTTAATTTTGTATTCTGAGATCTGTATAAATTCACTTATTAGGTTTTTTGTTGTTGTTTTTGTTTTCTTGTTTGTTTTTGGAGATTCCTTGAGATTTTCTAAACAATCATGTCATCTATACAATAGAATTTTTTAATTTCTTCCTTTCCTATCTGTAAGCCATTTATTTCTTTTTCTTGCTTTATTGTACTGGCTAGAGCTCCATGCACTAATGTACTATGTTGAAGAAAATGAAGGGAATGAATATTCTTAGCATTTCCTAGTTTTAGGAGAAAAGTACACAGTCTTTTTTTAAAATTTTTTTTTAGTTGTTGATAGACCTTTATTTTATTTATTTATATGTGGTACTGATAATCAAACCCAGTGCCTCACACATGCTAAGCAGATACTCTGCCACTGAGCTACATCCCCAGTCCCTATAGTCTTTTATTACATCAAGAAACAGTAGCAGAGTTTTTGTAGATGCTCTTTATCTAGTAGAAGTTCTTCACTTTTCCTACTTCCCTGATAATTTTTATCATGAATGAATGCTGAGTTTTTAAAATGCTTTTTCTGCATTAATTAAGATGATTGTGCAATTTTTATTCATTATCCTGTTTCATGGTGGATGCTTTTGATTAATTTTCAAATATCGATTAGACTTTTATCACTGAAATAAACTCCTTTAGATCATGGTGTATAATTCTTTTTATTTATTGGTAAAATTTTACATACTAATAATTTGTTAATATTTTTTCATCTATATTCATGAAGAATGTTGGAGTGTTGTATTCCTTTTTATCTTGTTTTATTATCAAATTAATGCTAGTCTCAAAATTAATTGAGAATTTCCTTTTGTTTTCTGGAAGAGATTATATAGAATTGATGTTAATTTGTTTTTAAATGCTTAGTAAAATTCTCTAGTAAAACCATCTTTCACTCAAGATTTAGTTTTTTTGACTCTTTAAAACTACAAATTCAATTTTCTTACTGCATGGGTATTCAAATTATCTGTTCATATTGGGTTAACTGCAGCATTTTGTGTTTTTGTTTTTGTTTTTATATTTGTTTTTTAGAAACTGATTCTTTTTATCTAATTTGATAAATTGAAGTGTTCACAATATTTATTTTTTATTATTTCAATGTTTACAGTGTCTATAGTGATATGTTATGTTTCATAACCTGTTAATGATTTACATCTTCCCATTTTCCTTGATTATTAATTTTGCTAGAATTTTGCCAATTTTATGATCTTTGCAAAGCATAAATTCATTATTTCATATATTTTCATGATTGTTTTAGTGTTTTTTGTTTTATCATTTTATGTTCTTATTTTTATTTCCCTTCCTTCTGCTTGATTTGGAGTTCCTTTGCCATTTTGTTCTAGGTTCTTGAGGTGGGAGCACATGTTATTGATTTGAAAAAATCTGCTTTGTAAAAGATCCATTTAATGCTTTAAATCTCCTTCTCAGAACTACTCCAGCTGTATACCACAAAAATTTATATATTGCTTTTCTCTTTTGATTTAGCTCTGTGTATCACTATTATTGTTTTATTTTCTTCTGGACTTTGTCTTTCACACATGAATTATTTAAGTGTGATTTGTAGTTTTTGAGTGTTTGGGAGACTTTCCTACATCTTTCTGTTACTTATTTTTAGTTTGCTTCTATTCTGGTCAGAGAATACACTCTGTGTGATACCCGTTATTTAAATTTGTTGAAATATTTTATGTCCCAGGATATCTATACCAAGACACATCTGGTATGTAGGTATTACAAAACCTTGCATATCCTATTGCTATTGGTTGGGGTGGTCTATAAATATCTATTTGATCCTGTTGTTTGGTGATGTTGTTGAGTATTTCCATTTCACTGCTGAATTCCAGTCTAATTGGTTCATCAATTGCTGAGAGAGGCTTTGTTTCAGCCATTACTGGAGATTTGTCTTTGTCTTTTTGAGCTCTATCATTTTTTGACTCATATATTTGTAGGTTTATTGTTTAGTCCATACACATTGATGATTACTGTCTTTTGGATCTGTTGATCCTTTTATTGCTATGTAATGTTCCACTCTATCTCTGGTAATTTTCCTTGTTCTAAAGTCTACTGTATCTGATATTAATAAAGCCACTCTTGCATCCTTTGGATTAATATTTGCATTATATATCTTTTTCTATCCTTTAAATCTTTACCTGCTTATATCATTATCTATGAAGTAAGTTTATTATAAAAACCAGGTAATAGTGCTATTTTAAAATCTTCTCTGTTAATGTTTTCTAATTTGTGTATTTAAACCATTTACATTGAATAGAATTATTGATATATTATGGCTTCTATGTCTATTCTTCTCTATTTTGTTCTCCATGCCTGCTGGTAGGTTGTAAGAGCATTTTATCACTATTGTTTTACTCCTTTATTTTATTTATTTATTTTTAGGTTGTGCTAAAGATAGAACCCAGTGCCTCACATGTGCCAAGCAAGTGCTTTACTGCTGAGCCACAACCTTAAGCCTGTAGGAGTATTTTAGATTACATTTTGACTTTGTGCTCTTTAGTATATCTTTTTGTATGGTTTACTTAGACTGCTCAAAATATTATATATTCATAACTCATCACAATCTTATCTTTTTATACAAAACTTTTGTATATAAACTTTTATTAGTACAGAAACCTTACCTCCCTTTATGTCCTATTGCCTCCTCCTATTTGTACTATAATTGCCTTAAATATTTTCATCTCCATGAATTTTTTTTTAAATATTTTTTTAGTTGTTGATGGACACAATGTCTTTATTTTTTTGCTTTGTATGTGGTGCTGAGGATCGAACTCAGGGCCTCACATATGCGAGGCAAGCGCTCTACCACTGAGCTACAATCCCAGCCCCCATCTCCATGAGTTTTGAGCCACATCAGACAGTGTTTACTTCAATCATGAAACAACTTAGAAAATTCAAGAGGAGAATTCTTCCTGGTGGTCTGAAGTATTATGTTGTATAATTTCTTTTCTGATGAGAGAATTTTCCTCTCTCTTTCATTTGAGCATGTCTTTTCATTACTTGAGGTTATTTCTATTGGCTACCAAGTTTGAGGTTAAAATTCATTTCTTTCACCTTTTGAATAATATCGTGCCATATCCACCAGTTGTCATGGTTTCTGATGAATATTTTCCAAATGAAGCTTGATTGTTTTGAAAATTATGAGACTGAATTTTACTCAGTTGATATATACCTGGCCTTTTGGAGGGGAACAAGAGCTCATACCTCATTTCTGTTCAATGAGTGTGAGACTCTAAATTCCCAACTCAATATCTATTGACATTCATGAGACAAAGGCTCCTCATTGTTTCTGAGCATTGGTGAAAATTTTGGGTCCCCATTAGTCCTCCACTGATTCCTTAGCTGGGAGATATAAGAGTTTCTGGTGCCTTCCTTGGAAACTTCATCATTTAATATCTTTATTTTTATGTCATTTCTGAAGAATATATTAATTGCATATAGAATTCTGGCTTGACAGTCTTTTTCTTTCAGGAATTAAAAAAATTGTGCCTCTTCCTTTGGCCTCTGTGGTTTTAGGTAAGTAATAAACTTTCATTTAAATTATTTCTTCTCTATGGGTAAAGTTTTTTTTTCTCTCTTGCTGCTTTAAACATTGTTTTTACTTAAGTTTTTAAAAGATTGTCTATAAATGGTCTTGGCATGAATTCTATGACTTTAGCCTTGTGTGTTTCACTCATATTCTTAAATATGTAAGGTTGTGGTTCTTGCTACTTAGGGAAGTATTCAGTCATTATTTCTTCAAGTACTATTACAGTCTCACTCCCGTCTACTCTTTTCTGGGAATCTAATAACAAGATTGTTAGTTATTATAGTCCCACAAATCCCCAAGACACCTTTAATTTTTTCTCAGGCAATTTTCTCTCCATTTTTACATTGTGTAATTTCTTTTGCTTCTGTCTTTAAGATTTATTATTATTATTATTATCACCATCATTATTATTATTTGTTCTGTTGTTGAGCACATAAGCTTTTTATTTTGGCAATGTATTTTTTAGTTCTAAAATTTCCATTTGGTCCCTCTTTATTTTCTTATTTAATTAATGAGGCTTTCTATTTTTTCAACTTATTTCAAGTGTGCTCATAATTGCTCATCAAAACATTTTCCGTATAGTTGTTTTAAAAATTCTGTCTGAAAACTCTAGCATTTTTGTCACTACATTGCTAGCATTTATTATCTCTTTAATTCAGTTTGATATTTTCCTGGTTTTTATTATGATGATAAGTGATTTGCTATTGAAATCTAGATATTTGGGGTATTAAGGTAAGATACTATGAATATTATTTAAATCTGTTTTTTGTTGATTTCCTGATAATTGATAGTAGAAGCGGAAGTACTACTTCACAATTGCCAGACCAGAGTAGAAATTCATGTTCCCCACTCAGTCTGTTGAAGAGGAAGAACATTTGCTACTTCTGAGTGGGATAAAGGTCCTTGGTCTCACTGAAACCATGCTGGGGGAGGATGTCTTTATTAATTGTTGAAATGAAAAGTATCAACTTCCTTCAGCTTTCTCTTACCCCAACAGGGTCTTATGACATCTCACTGTAGCTTAGCAAGGTTAAAAATCTAGGATCCTCTCTCAGTCCTTGCTGTTGTGGTTGGGAGTAAAGTTACAGTTTTTCTGTGTTGTTTGCCTGGAAAATCTGTTCTCTAACAGTTTTATGTCTTTGTAGGCTTTTTTCTGATTATTTGACTAAAATGTAAGTTTGTTTTGGTCAAAGTTCACAGTTATTTCTTATTTTCTAGCTTGTCTGAATTACATAAGGTAATAAAACACTAAGGGAGCCAGGCCCAGTGGTGCACTCCTGTAATTCCAGCATCTAGGGAAACTGAGGTAGGAATATTTCGAGTTCAAAGCCAGGCTCAGCAAAAGCAAAGTGCTAAGCAACTCAGTGAGACCCTGTCTCTAAATAAAACACAAAATAGGGTTGGGGATGTGGTTCAGTGTTCGAGTTCCCCTGAGTTCAATCCCCAGTACCAAAAAACAAAAACAAAACAAAGGAATTCACCACCAGATAATTTATTATGACCCAATGTTCCCAGTTGATCTGCTTTCTTTTCTTCACATTTCAGTCTTCTTATATTTATTTTAATGCCCAGTTATACTTAGAAGAGTAGGAATGTTTGTCTACCATATCTTCCAGAAACTGAAGTGCCCCAGATATGCACTAAATAGAACTGTCCTATACCATTAGGCTTGCATTTCTCCGGTTATGAGAGTATAGCATTTTATTTAGAATTCTGTGGTCTCCGTTAGAAATTAATAGGTAAGGAAATTAGATTCACTGTGCCCTTTGAGAACAGAAACTAAAGACTGAATCTTTGCATTGCATGGATGAAATGAAGAATTGCATCATTATTTAGAAAAGATGTAATGGGAATTTGTCCCCCAATTTTAATCTTTGAGTCTATTCACATTTTTTAACAGTCAAATGTAAAACTTGATCATAAAAATATAATGACATGTGCTAACAATGTTTGAAAAATGTGTTTTTTTTTAATTTTTGTCATTGGACTGTAACAAATCATTTCCATTTTCTTCAAGATTTCTTTGCTTATCTTGCTCTCTAAGTAGATGACTTCATAACTTCACTGAGTAAGTGAAGGTTGTAAAATGTAAATATAATTACTTCCTTTTTATATTTAGTCATTTTTCTACCTCCACCTATTCTCTCTTGCCTTTCTGATGATTTTAATGTAAAGCAAATTAAGTGCCAAGATTCTAGGCAGACATCTCAGCTTGAATTCTAGCTGTCTCTTGCTTGATTTGTGATCTTAGGCAAACTTTAACAGGTCTAATCTTCACTGCACTGATGTGAGAAATGAAGATAATAATTGTACTTAGGTGTAAAAGACATAAAAGTTAGAAACTATAGCAGCTATGAAAGTTCCTGGCTTGTATCTCCTTTCAAGAAAAAAAGTTGTTCAATTGGAAGAAGGATATTTGCTGACAGTTTCCAGCTGTTATTGTCTTGAAGATCTGCCTCAGATTTTTAGGTGAGGACACAGCCTTTGTGAATAGCCTCCAGCCAATGAGTAATTATGGTGAGATACTGGGAACTAGACAACCTTGCTTCCACCCTATCGACAGTTCCTTTCACAAGTCTCATATCTGAATCACAATCTACATTATATTCTGAAACCTTTCATTGCCAGATCCTACTGTTTCCCATTTGATATTTCACAAACTTATCTCTCAACAAACTTTTCAAACTGCTAACTCCATCACTGTATCTGTTTGACAAATGACTCAACTGGCATACTACCTCATAAAAGATGTTATGAATATAAAATGAGATGATATATAGACATGAAGTTATATCTAATCATTTCTTCGCATAATATCTGACATATAATAATTAGTAAATAAAAGTTAGCTTTTATTATGCTTTTAAAAGCTTAACTTCCACTCCTTCTTGGGTGTTCTTGACAACTGTTATGATTTGGATTTGGAATGTCCCATCAAGGCTCATGTGTTGAAAGCATGGTCTCCAAAGCCAATGTTCAGAGGTGAAGTTTTGGGGAAGTGACTGGATCATGAGGGCTTTTATCTCATCAATGAATTAATAATTTGATGGTGTTATTAAGAAGTGATGGAAACTGCGGAAAGTGGGACCTATCTTGAGGACTATATCTTTTCCCTCGCCCCTTCTCTCTATCTGTTTCCTGGCTGCCATAGGGTGAGCAGCTTTGCTCCACTGCTCCATTCTGCCATGATATTTCTGCAGTGCAGTCATCTAACCATGCACTGTAACCACTGAAACCATGAGCCAAAATAAATCTTTCTTCCACTAAATTTATATCCTGTTATTTGTTACAATAATTGAAAGCTGACCTACACAACCACATTCCTAATATTACTTACTAGCTTTTTTCCACCAATTATCTGTCTGCTTGCCCACAAACCTACTGTTTTTAGTCTTTCCTTAAGTAGTACTGTTCTCTTGTTTTTCAAATGTGTTTCTCTTCAAAGGCTTAAAACAACAGCTACAACACCCACCTCTGCAGCAACAAAATACCATTTCTTTTTTCAGGTATTTCTCTGAATCATGCTATATTATTGGGTCTATTTATTTATTTCTCTATCCATTTGTATTGTTTTTATCCTCACTAATTTCCTGAAAATATTTCCTCAAAGATTACCAATGTTCTACAAAGTCAAACTTCACGGACCTTTCTTGGATTTTCTAAATTCTTATCAGCATCTCTGAGAAATCATGCTGTACAGAAATCTGATTCATTTTCATTTAACCTAGTATTTGTCAAACCAATTCAATTCTTTAACGTAAACAAATAACAGAGACACATATCTCTGAGACATTTTGAGAATATCAATATAAAAGATACTATATTTGCAAGTGAATATAATAAATTTATTATTAAATATAACTAATTAGAAATAAACGTGATTAATCATTAGTATTCAATCAGGACTGTGTAATGCTTAGGCACATCAGAATAATAGTGGATTATAAGAAAGAAGTACAAGCTATGCTTAGTATTCTTTAATATGTGTCCAACTAGTAGTCTAGAAACAATGCAAGCATAAAAAAACAATAAATAAACCTGCACTACCATTCTAGAACAACTTAATGGATTCTAAGGTAAACTAGAATGTGTCAATCATTTTGGAAGAACTAAGAGGTGGTAACTTCCCATTCCAAGAATAAAGTTTGCTCTGTACCTGTCAACATTAGTGTTTACTTAATAATGTGAATTTCCCTGGAAGGGTCCAAATTTTCTCAACACACAGAAATAATAAATATTTAAGGACACAAAAATGCTAATTACTCTGATTTGGTCATTACACATTGCATTCATGTTTTGAATTATCATGCTCTTCCTTATAAATATTTACAAATATGGTATGCCAATTAAAATGAAAAAAATCCAACAAAAGAAGCAAGAAATTTCAATAGGCCATCACGTCTTCTGTTAACCTCGGGATAGTTATATAATCTCTCAGAACTTCAGTTTCCTTAATGGAATATAAGAATAATAATAGATTGCACATTTTAAATATTAAATTTTCTAATGAAAGTACAGCTTACAAAATAATTCTAAGTACTGCTCAATGAACGTTAGTTATAATTAGCAGAAGTAACATTAATTTGTTATTAATGCCATAGCCTGCTCCTACAGTCTATAACCTGGGTATAACATGAGTTTTGAAGAAGTGAAAGACATAGTAATATTAATACTAATATTGAAATGTTCCCAATATTTTTTTCTAACTTGAAACCTCAATCATGTCACTCACTAGCTCAATGTATGATATGTCCCCCTATTTCTATTAAAACTAAATGACAAATTTAGATGGCTTACCATAATATTCAAGATCATACAGACTGTCCCTTAATCTCATTTTCACCTTAAATTCTGCCATTTTTCTAATGAAAATTCTCTGCTCTAGGCAATTTTGCTAGTAAATGGTTTCCAAACATCTCCTATATTTGCTTGCTGTTCTGCCTTTTGTCTATAATTCTCTCAAGTCCCATGTCATTGCCCTTACCTGACATATTTCCACTCCTTAAACTTTCACAATGAGTGGACTATTCTTTTTCCTACACTCATTCATTTATTCTTCCATTCAACACCTATCAACAACTACCATCTGTGTGTTCTACTGTAAATACTAGAGATAATCCCTATAAAGTAAAATTCCATTAAGAATTATAGTCATTTGAGCCAGACGTGGCTCAAGTCTACAATGCCAGTGGCTCAGGAGGCTGAGGCAGAAAGATTGTGAGTTCAAATCCAACCTCAGCAACTTAGTGAGGCCCTAAGCAACTTAGCATGACCCTGTCTCTAAATATAATATAAAAAGGGCTGGTGATGCAGCTTAGTGGTTAAGTGTCCCTGGGTTCAATTCCAGGCACCAAAAAGAAAATAAAAAACAATAAAAAAAAATCAAGCAAAAAAAAAATCAGAAAGAAAATAAAAGAAAAAAAGAAATATAGTCATTTAACAAATCATTACAAATCCAATAATTGTTTAAAAGGGATATATATATATATATATATATATATATATATATATACACACACACACACACACACACACACATATATATATATATATATATACATACACACATATATATATACATATTAGTAGAAGAGGAGCTAACCTACTCTGGGGCTGAAAGATTTCCAAAGAAAACGCACATTTTTATTAACATGAGTAGAAGCTAGTAAAATGGTGCTACTACTTGGGAGTGGAAGGAGTGTGTGTGCAGATGTCCCATACAGAGAGAACCACTTATGTGAAGGATATAAGGTGAAAAAAAAAAGCATAAATATTTCCAAAAAATAAAGAAATTCAGTATGTCCATAAGTGTGATGAAGAGAATGTTTAATGTGAGGACAGTGCAACAAAAAAGAGACTTTTGATATAAATATAATAGCATTGTTTATTTGTTATAATGGTCCATATGGAGTTAGGAAAAATGTGTGAATTGTCTTTGTTTCTCAAAATTCCTAGTGCAGGAAAAATCAACTCTAAATGGATCAAAGACCTAGGAATTAGACTAGAAACCCTACACATACTGGAAGAAAATGTAGGCCCAACACTTCAACATATTGTCACAGGAACTGACTCCTAAAGCACAAGAAACAAAAAGTCAATAAATGGTATGGCATCAAACTAAAAAGCTTCTTTACAGCAAAAGAAACAATCAAGAGTGTGAAGAGAGAGCCTACAGAATGGGAGAAAATCTTTACCATTTACATCTCAGATAGGGTGTTAATATCTAGGATATACAAAGAACTAAAAAAACTTAACACCAAAAAAACAACAACAACAAAACAAACAAACAAACAAATAACCCAATCTCTCTCCTTTTTTGGTACTGGAGATTGAAATCAGGAGTACTACACTACTGAGCCACACTCCCAATCCTATTTTGTGTTTCATTTAGAGACAGGGTCTCACTGAGTTACTTAGCACCTCACTCATTGCTGAGGCTGGCTATGAACTCGCGATTCTCCTGTCTCAGCCTCCCAAAGTGTTGGGATTACAGGCATGCACCACCCTTAGAATCTCCTTTTAATTACACTGAAAGAGAGGAAAAGTGATAAATTTGGTGTGACAGAAATGGGATTAAGACTGGCACGGTGGCTCAGGCCTGTAATCCCAGCACTTAGGGAAGCTGGGACAGGAGAAACGTGAGTTAAAAGCCAGCTTCAGCAATGGCAAGGCACTGAGCAACGCACTGAGACTCTGTCTCTACATAAAACACAAAATAGGGTTGGGGATGTGGCTTAGTGGTGGAGTTCCCCTGAGTTCAATCCCTGGTACCAAAAAAGAAAGAAAGAAAGAAAGAAATGGGATTAAATAAGGACAATTTCATATTAACTTGTTCTTAAAACAAGTCATAGTTTGCTAGGAGAATGAAATGTGCCATCTCTAGTTCATAGTAACCAAGCAGATATGAACCTATGAGGGCAAGGGTGTGCTTATCCAAATAATAATAAATCCTCTCAAAATTCTGAGGAAAAGGACTGCAAGTTTAGCTTGTCTTGTTTTATATATCAAATCATTTATTCTGAGCTTCTGCAAACACTTTTAGCAAGTTACCTAAGACTTGCCAGCATGATTCTCATGAATATAACTGTCTTTTTCATTATATAGGCATTTGTAGTATTTGCTTTATATTTGAGAAGAAAGCATTTTATGTTTAAACAAACTGAAACTGTTCTTAAAATTTTATTTCTAAGTTAAGAAGATAGAATAAAGGAGGAAGGTTAAAATGTTTTTACATGTTGAATAAAGAAAATGCTACTTTCTTCCAAAAGTTCCATCATAGTGTTTCAGACATGATTGCACTGATTGAATGAGAGAAGAACTTTGATTTTTGTCCATTTTCTGTGTTATTCCATTATTGCTATTCTTTTTTTCTTAATTTTTTTCAGTTGTAGATGGACATAAATATCTTTATTTTTTTATGTGGTGCTGAAGATCGAACCATGTGCCTCACATATGCGAGGCAAGCACTCTACCACTGAGCTACAACCCCAGCCCCATTACTGCTATTCTTATTTGTTGAATTATATAAAACAAAAGTCATGCTTTTAGTGTATAGTTCTATGAAATTGAAAAATGCATCTAATTGTACAATAGCCAAAGCCAAGATAAATATTTGTATCAAGATGGCCAACTCCATTTTATCCCTTACTAGTCAGCACATCCTACCTCTTATACTCCACCTCTGAAAACCACATATTTACTATCATTAGTTTTTTCTTTTACCAAAATATTATACAAATAAAATCATATGGTATGTAGCCTTTTGAGTACGAATTATTTCCCTTAGTGAGGCATTTGAGAGTCATTCCTGTTGTGTATAATTTTTTTTTTGTACTAGGGATTGAACTCAAGGGTACTCGACCACTGAGCCACATCATCAGCCCTATTTTGTGTTTTATTTAGAGACAGGGTCTCACTGAATTGCTTAGTGCCTCGCTGTTGCTAAGGCTGGCTTTGAACTCGCAATTCTCCTGTCTCAGCCTCCCAAATTGCTGGGAATACAAGCGTGCGCCACCATGCCAGGCTACATGTAAAATTAATTCTTTTCATTTTCATTTCACATTAGCAAATACCTAGGAGTGGCATTGTTGGATCTCTATATTTGTGCATTTTCACCTGGAAAGTAAGAACATTCTGTTTGTTCCATGTTCTGACAATTTTGTATTCAGATTTTTGTTGTTTATTTTATTTTGCCTATTTGAATTTGTAATTCTATTTCATTATAATTTAATTTGTATTTTCTTAATGACTAATGGTGTTTCACATTGTTCATGTGGTAATTTGCTCTCCATATATCTTCTTTGGTGAAATGTCTGTCCAAATGTTTACATACTTTTGGATTTTTTTCTTATTATTCAATGTTGAGGGTTATTTGTATGTTTTGGAGATACATGTAAAGCCAGAGGGACAAAAGGAGACAAATTAAAACCGCTGGGCAAGGCTTTATTGGAAATACATGCTCTGGGGCTGAACTCTCCCATCCATCAGAGTGTGTACAGGAGAACGGTGCCTGTGTTCGGGCATACAGACAATGTTAAAAGGCCCGGTCAGGAAGGGGAGGGCTTAGAGGGCAGGAAGAGAAGTCCAGAATCCTTCCTGGATAAGTCAGAAAAAACCCACTGATTGACAGGAGGCGTGTCTACTGGTGATGTCAGCATCTGGCCGGCCGCTCCATTCTGCAGCTGCCCTGACTGGTCCCCCTAATTGGATATCCTTGAGCCTGAACCGACCTAACATCCCAGCCTTTTTGATAATATAGGACAGCAGATTCGGTCTGGCTACTTCTTGTGGGACTGGGGACGCCGGAGAGGGGGTGATGGTTCGCGTGTTGGTTAGGCAGGGTGGCAGACACAGGGGTGTGGGAGCCTCTGGTTGTCAGTCATGTTGCTTGAATGTAGAAGCATCACCTGTGGGTAGGAACAGAGGCTTGGGAGAGATTACTGATTAGCAGAAAAAGAAAGGGGCTGCTGAGAAATTTTGAGTTTGGTGGGAGTGCAGCGTGATGGGAGTCCAAGGCTGGTTGGTTCTGTAATGAAATTTGTTCAAGTTTCTGAGTAGCGGTTACTGCATAATTGAGTCCTCCTGCCCTAGCCCAGAGGCAGTGAATGGGGGCCAAGGAGAGCCCAACTATTATCAGCAGAAAGATGGCCTCTTTTTGCCCTAGAAAGGGAGGTGGTAACAAGTCATGGTAATTCAGCCTCACTGTGCAGTTAATTGAATCAATGGGAATCACAGTTAAGATCCAAACTTGTACAGAGGAAACAGTCTGAAATGTAGGAAGTATAAGAGTTGAGAATTTGTCCCCATAACAAGGCTGGAGAGGACAAGGCATGTAAACATAGTATTTGGTTTTTAATATCACAAATATCTATCTTTAAACTATTTTTACATAGTTTGTGAATGGCTGTGTTCTTGGTTTTGCTGTTTTGCCAGGTGTTTAAGATGAAGCAAGTCAAATTGACTTTTGTGCTTACCTATTGTTAAGAGTCACATTTTGGTCTCCTGGGAAGCATCCTCAAGGAACTTAAGAGCAGCTTATTAGCTCTGCTAGTGTCATCTGCGTTAGGATAGGTCAAGTTCTGGTGCTGACCATGTGGCTTCCCTGGGAAGCATGAGAGATGGCTCCATCTGTCCACAGACGACCTTCCTCTCCATCATATGGCATTTGATTAGCTCTTTAATTCTCTAATGGTCTCAGCAATCTCCCTGATCGGGAGGTCCTATGGCCCAGTGTCATTTATGTCATGCCTCGCGTGGGTTCG
>PVHX01031431.1:0-14870 GCA_004024805.1 Geosciurus inauris | reverse complement strand
GAAGAGCATGTATGAATGAGATGTTTGCATTGTTGGATTGGAATTTCAGGCAATAAGCGATGAAGACTATTTGCTGAGAGGTGAAACCTCTGGTGTAAGGCTCTGGCTTGTTCTAGAGTAGACATCATGACTTTAGGCTGACTTACAAGTTTGTCAATAGAGGCATTCCCCTCTGATAGGAATCCAGGTAACCCAGAATGGGAGCGAATGTGCATAATATACCATGGTTGCTGTCTTATTTCTAGTACAGCCTTTAGGGTAGCCATAGGCTGATCAACAGGACAGTCCTGGGGCCTAAAAGTGGAATAAGCAATAGAAGAGCAGATCTTGACAGCATATATGCTATCAGAGATTATATTAAGAGGAATGGTCTGATATCTTGCCAGCACTAGGATAAGTGCAGTCAATTCAGCTACTTGGACAGAATCAGAATGCCTTTGGACAAATTGATCATTTGTTACATTAGATCCCATTACATTGTATCCAAGATGATGAGTGTTAGCATCTGTAAACATGCAAGGGGCCATAGGAATGGGTTTGCTCGAGGGAAAAGCATGAGTGGTCACTGTTAAGGGAAGATCTTGTAGGGTCTGCAGTAGTTTAAAAGGAGGGAGATGGGAAGACAGTGACCCAGGAAATCCCTCCATCACTATCTGGAAGTCTAAAGAAGTTTGTAGGAGGAAGGTGATTTGTTCCTGATGAAAGGGTACGACCATGATGTTAGGTTCCTTATTAAAGATGGATCTAGCTTGTTCTCTGAGCCTTACCGCTAAGGCTATAATTTGTGAGGTAAGACTGGTGATTTTATGGCAGGAGCTCCAGGGAAGATGTGACCATAAGAAGGTCCATTACATTGCCAAAGGACACCTAAGGGTAATTTCAAGGTGGAAAGTACTATGGCTGACAGAGGAACAGCAGAGTCAAAGGCAGAGGAAGTAAGGTAGGGAGGAGGAGGATTAACTGCATCGGGAGCTAAAAGCAGGACAGGGTAAATACAAGGAGTGTCAGAGACAGGGAAATTTCCATGAAGAGGGTGTTCACAGGAAGTTGAGGATGAAGGATCAGGGCTATGTGATTGATGTTGTGGGGGTGCTGTAGGTGTTGCCTCATTGAGGACTGAGTAGAGGAGATTTCCCATGGTGAAGGAGTGGAGACAAGAAACTTTAAAGTGAAAGTAACAGTAATGATAGCAGGAGGAAAAGCTAGAGAAAAGAAATTGAAAGCAAAGAGGACAGAAAAAAAAATTGAAGATTATGAGAAGAAAGTGAGTTTGGGGTCTCATGAGACATAACACAGAAATGTTTAGGATCAGGGTATGTTGCGCTTTGTGAGGGACTTCTGTGGTTTTTTAGGCCACAGCCGTATGCTCACACAGTGTCTCGGAGGACCATATGCCACAGGCGTTATGGTGGTTCCAGTCACCAGGCTGATCAGACCCTTATGTGTGACTGCCGGACAAACCAGGGAGTGGAGGTATGTTCCTTGACCTAACTTTATTACATAAAGACAAACAGACACAGAGGACCACAAAAAGGCTGATGTTATCCTCACCAGCAAGACAAGAAAGACAGGGGACCGCCAGGAAATCACTTTCCGAGTTTCACTTTCTGAGTTTCACTTTCCGAGTTTCCGAGTCCGAGGGGTCGAGCAGGCCACTAAAGCAGGTTGGCACCAGATGTCGTTTATGTCGTGCCTCGCGTGGGTTCGCTCGATGAGTTGGGGTCCCGCAGGACAAGGGGACCGAGGAATGGGGTCCCACGGGATGAGGTCTGGGGTCCCGGAGGACGAGGGACAATGGGGTCCCACAGGACGAGGTCTGAGGTCCCGGAGGACGAGGGTTTATGGGGTGGATGGTTGCGGAGTCACTCACTCAGACACCGGGGGTAGTTAAAACTGCTCTGCCCGAGCGAGAAGCAGACCCGTTTATTTCAGTTAGTGCAACAGTTTATATAGGGTCCTCGGACCAATCATGGCCCTGAGGTTAGGTTACAGCCAATAGGGTATTGATCCATGTCAGGCACGCAGCCAATCAGCATGGGATGAGAAAAGGAGAGGCACTGAAGGCAGCCAATCAGCATGGGGTAAAGAGGAGGGGAAACATTCAAAGTAACCAATCAACATAGGGCAAAGGAGAGAGGAAGTATTGAAGGAATGGAGAGAGCTCCTATACCCAAGAATTTAGACAAAGGAGAAAATAATAGCCCTAAAGCAAACAGAGAGAAAGAAATAATGCAGGACATATATTAATCACATATAAACTAGAAACAACATAGAAAACCAATGAAACAACACATTGGTTCTTTGAAAGGATCTATAAAATTGGGAAACCTCAGGTTGGGCGTTGTGGCACACATGTCTGTAATCCCAGAGGCTCTGTAGGCTGAGGCAGGAGGATAACAAGTTCAAAGTCAGCCTCAGCAATTTAGCGAGGCACTAAGCAATTTAGCGAGATCTTGTCTGTAAATAAAATATAGGAAAGGAGCTGGAGATGTAGCTCAGTGGTTGAGTGCCTCTGGGTTCAAATCTGGTACAAAATTAAAAAAAAAAATGGCAAACCTCTAGCAAGACTGACAAAAAAAGAATATATAATAGTCTTTTTTGTTTTTGTTTCTTTTTAAATTTTGGGACAGTTTCCTTATGTCTATGTTGATGAAGGTCCACGGGTGAATAGTTGTGCTTGTGTATTCCTTATATGGTGGCATGAAGAGAATGCTGCTGCCATTTTTTTTTTTTTTGCAGGAAATAGAAAGATTAGAAACAGAAAGCAGTTCCATTTCCAGTGGAACTTGAAGTTATATGCCATCTCAAATCACAATATATGAGCAAAGGAAGACAAGTGCACCTGGAAGAAGCCAAAGTATGGTGTGGAGAGAGAATGAGTCAGGATGCTTAAAATGGCAGTTCACAGATGGAGCCAACATAGTATAAGTCTTTAAAGTGGGTGTCACAATCTGAGGGGCAAAACCACCATCCATTGTGGGAACAGTGGTGAGGTGTGTGGGTAAATGGGAAAGCAACTAGGCCATAGTTGTGAGCTGGGTTTTGAGGGAGGATCTTCTCTGTGAGCCCCCTGAGGGTGCTGGAACATCCCTCACTGGGCCCTGTGACACAGAGAAAGAACCTCACTAATACTTGTAAATAGCTGCTCCATAAAGAACTCATATGGTTCAAAGCCAAGTGATAAATTAAGGGGTGAAGAATGGGGAGAAGAAGAGAGCCAAGAATAGGCTGTGAGCAGAAATAATATAGAAAGGATTAGAAAAAAAAATATAAAAACATGCACCTAAAAAAATCTTCCCATGACAATGTTATTTGTATTTAAAATAATGGCCTGTGCTTAAAAAATTTAGTTTTTAAAGTAGTACCTTCCATCAAAACTTAAACTATGCATATAAGAGGTCATGGAAGATGCAGTGAAGCAATGGAAGAAGATAGCACAGGAGCTGGTTGAACTTAGGAAATAAGTGACAGAAAAAAAATGAAATTATACTATGAAGTCCTGCTTGGAAACAACACAAGGGAAATTAGATATTATTGGAAATTAGATATGGCAAGAGGTATGAGTGGGACATCATTAAGAAAAGAAGCACAATGAAGACCATGTGAGCAAAGGGTTAAAATGATTGTTAAAAATGAAAAATATACAGAGTGCTTTAATGAACCAATATTTGCTCTTTCTGAAGGACTCAAATAATGAAATGAAAAAAGATAACATAAAGATACAGTTTAAGAAAACTTTTCATAACCCAAAGAAGGCTGGGTCTGATTTGAGCGCCAAGAAATATTAACACATAATGAGTAAAATAGAGATATGTCCTAGCAAATTTGCTAGACTTAAAAATGTAAAAAGTAATTATTTGGGATGGAATAAGATAACAAAAAGATGATCTTGATCTTAAACCTTTCCACTGAATAATTTAGAGCAGAAGTAGAGTTGGCACCATCCATACAATGGCATATAATGAGCAAGTAGGTAGCTATTAAAAGAGTATAGCAACTCTTAACAGCAATGATAAAGAGTGATTGATTCTAAGATATATTTGAGGTGAAATATAGGTGCCATTTTGTATGTGTATTTCAGAATATATTTTAAAAACTGATAATAGAAATTGTCTCTGGGCCAAGTACAAGAGATACCTCAGTCAATCAACTAATCAAACAATCATTCTCTCTTTTTCCTTTTATTGTTGCACATACTATTAAAATAAACACTGAAGGGAAATGATAGATTTGTTTAATCAAATGATGTTTTTTATATGAGCTTGAAAATTCACCATTAGATTTGCTTCTCAGTTTTATTTATTGCCTTCCATCTTAATATGTAAATTTTCCTAGACCAGGTAGCAAATTATGAGTCCCTTGGGAGAGAGAAACAATTACATTTTTTTGTTTTTCTTCTTCAAATACTTTTTATCTGAGGGAAGATGCTCAGTAAACACTGATTGTCTGGACATTCACTGAGCTAAAATGAAGCAACAAAAGAAGGCACTTAAGATGATTCATACTGTTGTTTAAGTATGCAAATTTTAGCAGATTGTCAGCGTTGCTCCTTAAACCCATTTAGCAAAATGAAACAGGGAATTGAGAATTGGAAATAAAATTACCATTTCCAAGCTGTTTCTTACTCTGCTTTAAGAACTGCATTTTTCCTTTTTTGCCAGAAAGACCTATCTGTGTCTGTGAATGGTTACATAGACTCATATTCACCTCTCAGGCTTTTATCAGAGCTAAATGTACTAATGGCAGGAGTTGCCCATGTAGATTTTGTGTAGGTTAACCCATTCATAGACAGTTTTGATCATTGCTCTTTATTAGAGCAAAGGACAGATGAGGTCCCAAGGGTCTTCTGTGTTCTGATTCATTCTGAACCAATCATCAAGTCTGACTCATCCTTCAGTCATTTCCAAGTTCTTTAGGACAAATATCACTGTAACCTCCACATTCCCACTATCAACTTAAGAGTTAAGGTCAGAAAAAAGCTTTCAAAGGAGGAAGGTGATAAATATAATGGGATGCCTTCAGTGTATCAGAGATAATCATGCACTCTCAGCTATTAGGCTGGCACCTTTCCACTGTGGTTTAACCCACACAGGCCTGTATAAGGCACCTACTTAGACTCATTGAAAGCTTCAAATGACTGAATCTCCATGTCAATGATGGGTTTTGCCTCAACTGATAAACCTCCTCTAAACAAATATATCTTTCCCTTTCTACTTGTTTTATTTTGTTTGGTGTGGTAACTCTTGGAGAAATTCATGTAAGAATGATTGTCAGAACTGAGAGAAAGATTGCAATCAGAATGCTCTCTGGAATGGGAGGGCTTGCACCCAGGCTTGTTGAAAGTATGTATGCTTTGTTCCCTCTTAGTTGTCAAAGTAGGTCTCTGTGAAATCACTGGAAAAAGGAATTCCCTGACAAACTACCTTGCCTGCTTTTAACTCCAGTTTTCCTATCTGGGGACCATTAGTAAAGATCTGCCAGCTGATTTTAATTGCTGTGAGGAAGCAAAAGATGCTCTCAAGGGTCATTAAAGTTACCTACCATGGAGGATTTTAAAGTATCCAGTACACATCTTAAACTACCATAGGATACAAACAGGAAGCCAGCCTACTCCCAATGTGACCAAATATCCTGTCAGGGTGTGTTATAACATATTTTTTACAGATGCAAACGACTCATTGCACAAATTGTTCCTACCAAATATTACCTTTCCTCAGATTGAGAAAATAAACAGCTTTCTTGGCTCATAATAAGAATTGGCAGGTACTGACTGAGCAATATTTTGTCAGTCCCAGGTCAAAGCATTATGACCTGACTATGGTTATTAATGTGTGGCTATAGCCACATCTAAAGTGTCTTCTTAATATTCCACACTGTTCCCCTAACCAGAGATGAATGGAAGCCAGCTCTTTTCAGTCTTTATGGTGAGGGAGGTCTGAATAATTGTTTTGCTGAGCCAGTTCCAGATTGCCATCAGTATTTGATGCCATCAGTACACTCATAGTCCACTGACTGTTCTGACCCTTGCTTCTCATTTCTGTCTGTAAAACCAAGTTGCTATTCAGATAATACAGGAGTGTGTTCACTGGGCCAAAGTTAATTTGAATAATCAATCCATTCTGTACAAGGAAATGTCTTTTCAGTGTTCTGGCTATGATATTATCTGGAAGCCCACATTTAGAAGGGGAATGATACGGATAATTCAGTATAACTTCTTAGCTTAGTATGAACCAGGGGAAACCAAGGCTTACAATTTTCCGTAGTCAATCCTGAGATTAGGAAGAAATGATAAGTATATCCACAGGGCATTTCCATGGGCCATAATGAGGTTTTACTAGTAATATAATTGTATTCCTTTTAAACCTGGAAAAGTCATGAGTAATAAACCAGTTCAACCCTTCCATTTAAAAAGATTTCTAACTTAATTTCTATATATTCTCCTTAAGTACATTAGAGTTTACTTTTTCCTTCTCAGTTAATGTCATAATTATATCTGTGTAGATTACATTGATTTTTCTTCATCTGCAAAATCTATATTGGTGTCAGTGCTACTAGATCATAATAAATTCCAAGTACAAAGTTGCCTTACAATGGTGGCATTATTAAAAATGACTTAAAAAGTTCTGTTTTTTGTGTTACTCTTTGACTCTTCAAAAAATTGAGGGCAAATTTAGTTTAACTAATCTTTGTCCTGATAGGTGTATGGTTAAAATAGCCTATAAGTTATCTAATTCTAATTAGATAATTAGATAACTCATAATTAGCCTATGAGTTATCTAATTCTATTTTTTTATGTATTCAACAAAAATTGTATTGAGTAACTACCAAGTACCAGTACCAGTCCAGATGCTAAAAATGTAGAGAGGAAAAAGAAATAGTGGGATTTTTCACTTCCAGATAGAAGCAGGAATTTATGAAACTATCTTATCTACTCTAATCTTGACTTCAAATCAGAGCAGCATAGGCACAAACAATTAACAACATTGCTGAAAGCAATAGGCCATTTTTTATAGGAGAAGAGACCCACAGTAGCTTTAATTCTTGGTGAATTAGTAGAAGAAAAATATACCATAGACAAAGGTGTAAGGAGAAACCAGCCCAACTTTTGGTGGTTGCTTTTGAGCTGATATGTAGGATTAGATTCTTAAGGCACTCTAGACACAGAGAATATGCATCTATCAACGAACTTGTTTCTAGGGACCATCTCCCAATGCACAGAGGTACAATGCTAAGTGATGAAATCAAAAAAATCTTGCTTAGCTAACTTACCCCTAAGGTATGAGGGTCCTTCTTTGGTTATAGGGCAGGAGGTTGCTGAAGGCTGGGGTTAGGGCAACTTGACATAGAAAATTAACCATCAGATAAGTGTTGGTCATGTCCTCTCATGGTAAGCCACTGGAGAGTTGGTGTATTTAGTGGGATTGATTGGATTGTAGGAACACCCAGATGAATTTCCACATTTGATTTCTGTTTTATCCTTTTTAAGACATAAAAGTTTCAGTTCAGAACAGATTTTTTTTTTTGTTACTTGGTCCTCATGTGACACCAATCTCTATAGTCCATTATATCTGGAAGCTCTGAGGTCATCCTTGGATAGGATCATAATGTGTTTAAAATTAATTAAATCTGTTTGTAATTTGGGACATTTTAGTTTTCATGATAAAGGAGACATTGTAGCTGTGTAAGTTTCCACCAGAGGAAAATGCACAGGTCAGAAATAAGATGGAGAATATTGCAGTGATATTTAATATGGGAGCTGTTCAAAAGTGAAAAGGGACACCACAGGTCTGGGCAGGAAACTTTATTCCTATGAATCCTACTTTATAGTCATTGTGAATGTCAGGTCTTCTGTATTTCTCATGACGCAGGGCAAGAGCCTTCCCTGAAGAGAGAAAAGCACTTACCAGAGGTCCAACTGGTGCTTATTCTCTTCAAACTAAGGCTGAGTTGATGTCTGAGTTTTAAGTGTGCTTTCCAAGGCCATGAGGATTGAGAAAATGACTCCAGTTTTCATGTTAGCCATGGGAGTATGGCTTAAATTTTGCCTATTATGAAGTTCAAGTAGATTTAGGGTGAAGTTTTATCCTTGTAGGATCTGCAATGCAAAAAACAAAATGACCCCCAGATTATTAAAATAGATTATTTCTGCATTCCTAGGTGGATAGAAGAAATGCATTTCTATTGTTACTTGTGTCCAATGTAAAATATGGCATTGGTCAGACCAAGGACATGAGCTTGCTTGTATTGTAGAGTGAGAGCCCTACTCTATCCAGCCCCACTGAATTATAGATGTTCAAAGGACTTGGCCCTATGGGGGAGGGAAAGCCACTCTAAAGCCAAACTAAATAGGAGGAATTAGGAGGTGGAGCAGGTGTTAAAAAATGGAGCCAGTAGAGGCATTGGGGCAGGTACACCAAGCCTCCCATAGGGTCAAGGCTTAAGCAGCGTTCTGAAGTAAATGAGGTGAATTAACTAAGATTTTGTAGCACTCAAGGTCCCTGAGTTTATTTTAAAAAACATATTTGCTCCTGTGTGCTACTCATTTCACTTACCAGTAGATACATTGCCAAAAGTAATGAGGCTCAGGAAGAATGAATTGTATTTAATTCAGATTCATAATGTCCTATGTTTGCCAACCAATTTTTGAGTCCATGGCTGTAAACGACTAGGATGATGTGTGATACTGCAGGAATACAATACTCTTGTATTGTTCAGGCAGCAGCATAAAACTTATAGATTGAGTTTTAAAAAATCAATAGGTCTGCTTGAGGACACCTATGATGCATCTAGATAGAGGAAATGGTACTTAGGGTTCAAAGAGTAGCAGATCACCCACTCATTGGAATCCCCTTTCTTTCTTTTTTAGTTTCTTTTCATTTTTTTCAATTTTTATGACTTTTTTTTCTCTTCCCCTTTTTTTGCTTTCTAAATCTTACCAGGAACATATGGACATGCAAGCTGAGTGCCTACTTCTGGCAATTATTCTTGGGAAATGCATTGGCAAATTAAGTGATAATTGTATTACTGCTCCTACCACCTAGTCGAATTTATCATGATAAAAATACACAATTTGACCTGGAGGAGCTCAGTGGTATAATGGGTACTTTGTATATGTGAGACCCTAGGCTCAATAACCAGCTCCCCTGCCCCTCCTCCCCCCAAAAAAAGAGATAGAGAGAGACAGAGACAGAGACACACAGAGACTCACAGAGAGAACCTTAAGCAAGAGAGTTTGCTTGAAGACTTCCTGGATTGGATGAATGGTTGAACCCAGTCTTCTTTTAAGTTTATTTCTACCTGCTGGTCTCCTCCAAGCATTGCTGAGTGTGTCCACCAGGAAGCATATACCCATGTATACACAAACTGTGGCCTTGATCTAGAGCATATGCCACCTCTACAGTTCTTCCACATTTAGCCAAATCTTTTAGGCTTGTTACAAAAGAGATCTTAAAACCAGAGACCCAAGAGTCTATCACCTTTTCCATTTTCCTTCAACTATTAAAGCTCATTTCCTGAGAACATAGATAGTTGGTCTCAATTAGGGGGGAAATAGTATGAGCAATCATTATTATTCTATAATTATCAGAATCTCTAGTATGACTACTGAAGAAATTCCTTATGTATTTAGCTGAGCAAATAAAGATTTATAAAGTAGTAGTACAAGTTTTTTTTCTTTTAAATTATACATGCATTAAACCTGGAGTTTCTGTCCTCTCCTTTTCAAAAGGCCAAGCAAATGCCAGTAAAAGGCATAAAGGACAAGGTCAACAGTGAAGAGAAGTCAGGAGTGGGTTAGGTTGTGCACACATTTCTGGAACATGAAAAGTGGTTGGAGGCATGGAGACTGATTTAGCAGAGAGAGGAAGCTGTATTTTACTGGCTATGGGTTGTCACTGAACTGTCCTTGACAGACCCCCATAATGGCACATGATTGGAGGTTCCTGGTACCACAGACAACAGGATAACACATGACGCAAAATTATAGGGAAATCTATTAACACATAGATCCCACTTATCCTCCCATATCCTTTAGCTCCAGGAAACCACCCCTGTGTTTCTTCCAGAGGAACTTAGAATTTTATAACTGGAGAAACAGTTATATATCTCATCCCTGGGGGAACCCAAGCACACTATCAGGCAGTAGCTAACCTCTGGGACATTTGATGATGTGTAGAGACATTTTTGGTTATCATAATTGAGGATACTCTGGGCATGTAGTGGGTAGAGGTTGGAGTTCTGCTAAATATCCTCCAATGTCCAGAACAGACTTCTATAGCAAATGATTATCTAGCCCAAGATGCCAGTAGTATCAGGGCTAAGAAACAGTGCTCCACAGTGAAGAATGGCACAGCACTGAATGCAGGGAATGAAGCTGACTTCCATATACTGAACAGGGGGGCCTTCAGCTCCCTTCCCCACCCTGCTCCCACAAAGCTGAATGACAGGGTAGGAGTGTGGATGATTCTTTTCCACAAGAAAGAACTTGCAAAATCTCAACACCAACTTTGCAGTTGTCCTAATAGAAAAGTTTTTACTGAAAAAAAAAGAAGAAAAGAAAAGCTCTTACTGCCCTATCACTCAATATTCCCACCCACCAGCTGATGAGTCCGTTAACGTGAACATTGGTCCAGCCAACTTTTGAAGGTCTTTATTTTAAATATGAGTGCCATAAAAGAATTTTAGAATCATTTTGAACCAGACATTTTGGAATAACCTCTAAGAGGAAAGGCATGTACTAAAATAAATAAGTTAAAATTTCAAAAGTATAAACCGAGGAAACTAAAAGAATATAGAGATAAGGATACTTAAAAAAAAAACCTCATAGTTAATACCCTCAGAGATAATAGAAGATTTAGTGTATTCTCTGCTAAGAGAAAGGTTGGAGAACTTGAGTTATTCAGAATTTAAAATGTGTGCAAAAAACTGAATAAAAGAATTAAATCATAAAGTGAGATGAATCTTCTGGAGAGTAAAATAAGAGGCAAGATTTTGACAATAGGGGATAAGAGATAAGAAAACAAGGGTCTCTAACATGTGATTACTGGAAATTCCATAGAGAAAGCAGAGATAATAAGGGCATAGAAATAAGTAGAAATTATAACACTCAATTCCCCAAATGAAGGAACATGGGTCTCCAGAGGAAAGGCCTGCCAAGTCACTAACACCAAAAGCTGAAATAGGAAATAGAAGAAATTATGAATTTTTAGAATACCAAAGAGAAAAAATAAGTCCAAAGATTGAGATTAGGAATGCTACCTGGCTTCTTAGCAGCACGTAGTTACACTAGAGGTCAAAGGAGTCATCCTTTGGTCTCAAAGAACAGTAGCAAGACCTGGTCACATTCATCTACACTAGAATTCTGGACCTAGTCAGATCCTCTGTAAAAGATTAGGTTGAAATAAAATCAGGCAAGAACACTTAAATCTACTTTTAATATATCATTCTGTAAAGAAGATACTGGAACATGGGAGAAGCTGAGGGAGATGGACCTGGGAACCCACAGGAAAATACCCAGCCTCAGTGCCTGTCCGAGGACAGATGCAGAATGGTTATTGGTGGCTTGGCAAGTACCCACTTTAACCAGGAAACAAAACCAAGGGCTCCCAGGCAGAGGTCTCCAGGGAAAGAAAAGTGAAATGAAATGATTTCCTGATTTGTTGGACTGGTGGAACACAGGTTTTAACTCGGGCAAATTCAGACTTTATTTACTTAATCATGGCACATAGCAAAACTCAGAGTAACAGGACCATTCTCATAAGCATAACTTTAGATCCAAGATCTGAGGAGATTTTAGGTAAAGGAAGAAAGAGAACTTCTTTGGTTTTTGCTACAGTTTGGATTTTTAAGTGTCCCACAAAGGCTTGTGTGATAAAGGCTTCTTTCCCTATGTGGCGCTATTGGCAGGTGGTGGGAACTTTAAGCCATGAGGCCTATTGGAAGGTTGTAGGTGTGCCCTAATTAGATTCCGAAAGTCTTCACTCAGTGCTTACCAATACTGAAGGACTGTGGGACCCTAGCCCATTCTCTTATTTTCTCCTTCTCTCCTCCTTTTGCTTCCCAGCTATGAGGTGAATCATTCTTCTTTGTCCCATGCTCCCATCATGATGTGCTATCACAGGCTCAAATCACTGAGATCATGGGCTGAAACCTTTGTTAGAGTGACAGATAATGATAGAACGCTAACTAACACAACTTTTTTTTGGGGGGGGGGTATGTCACATTTTATGTCCAAAAAGAGTACCTATACTCTTAAAATAAAAATTATATTCTTTATTAGATTCCTAAAGTCTTCACTCAGTGCTTACCAAGAATCATCTATACCACAAGAATATTAATAAGTGAACACTTTAAATATGGATCTCAGTCCTATGAAGTGTGCAAGAATACATAAAACCTCACACAAATTGAACTGACCCTTTGTATCTATGCATTCTGCATTCACAGGTTTATCCAAGTGCAGATCAAAAATATTCCAAACAAAAATCACATCTCTACTGAACACGTACAGACTTTTAATGATTATTCTGTAAGCAATTCAATATAACAACTATTTATATAGCATTTACATTGTATTAGGTATTTTAAGAAATCTAGAAATGATTTAAAGTATACAGGAGAATGTATGCAGGTTATATGAAATACTTTGTCATTTTAAATAATGGACATGAGCATCCACAGAGTTTGGTATTCTCAGGGAGTCCTAGAACCAGTAGGCTGTGGTTACCAAGGGATAACTGAATATTGAGGAAAGACAATGCAAGTGAACTAATTCTGCCTCCAAATGAAAAGGCTCAAGAAATGAATGAATGTTAAATAGTGACTAAGAACTGGATTCAGCTTTTAAATTAAAAGGAAAGGAGGTATTTAGCTAGTTATGGAGCAAAATAATCCTGATAAAAGCCACTTTCAAAATTAGAGAAAGGAATAAGCATATGATCTTGACAATAATCAGTTCCCCATTCCCAAGGTTTTTAGCTGACAAATCTAATGAGGAACTTGCAATTATCTTGAAAATTATGGAGACCTGGCTTGATATCAGAAGCTGCAACATAGTTTTAAAAATAGGTGAATAACAGTCTCGAAAATTTTTATGTTAATTCTCAGACAATAACATGATTAAAATGAGCTAAGGACAGAAGAATGGCAGGTAGCTTGGAGGCTCTCAAATCCCAAGGAGAAGGTCCTGAATCATGGCTCACAATACCTCTTGAGCTCTCCTCAAACTCTCCCTAGCATTCTGTTCCAGTCCCTGGAAACAAGTTGGTCTTGCTTAATGAAAGGCAGGAGGAGAAAGGAGAAGGTGAATATAAATTGCTCTCATCTACAACACAGATAACTCAGGATCAAGGTGACCTGGTTGCTAATATTTTGCTTCATGATTCAATCTGAGTAATCAGAGCTCGGTTTTTTCCCTGAGACTGAGTGTCCATCAACTCATTTTTATTTGCCTCCCTATTGCCTCAGTCCTTGTCTTGATAACTGGTCTAAGTTCTTTCTGACCTAGACAAGTCTCAGAGCCTGGTCCTTCCCTAGCCCTCTTGCCTGTGGATAGATGTTGATCTCCTAGGACTGGCTCTGGGTTCTGCTGCCTTCTACCCACCTAGATGCCTTTTACCATACTACCTTCATATACTCTAAGTCAAATGTGTGTTTTACCTTTGTTCCATGAATGAGTCTTTTTTGGTTGCTTCTCTTCACCCCTTTAGTGAGGGAAGGATTACATCCTAGGGCTATAGAGCTGGCCAAACACATGGCACCCAACATTGGACAGGTGACCTCAACAGCAGTTTATTAATTGAGCATACTTTTAGCCTGGGGGAAGAGGACCACACAGAGCCACATGGAGGTTGCACTTGGGAACCAAGTGAGCAGCAGAGGATGTGAGGAGACAGACTTTGTAGTAACAGGAGTTTGGGATGGCCTGTGGATATGAGTGTCTTGTTTGGATAATTCCATGGGCTGGAAGACAACTGAAGGCCACTACTGCCACTACTTAGGATTAAGTAGGAACATGCATGCATGCACCTTTTGATAAGGAGGATTGTTTGGTTAGAGGGCTTTACCTTGGGAAAGAACTAAGAGTTAGGCCATTCAGTCTTCCTGGTTTTCCAGATCTCAAGGCACATGTGATACTGAGCCTTAACTTCAGGCCTTAATACCATGAGTTCCTTCCTCTATCTCCTGTCCTATTTGTGTGTTTTTATCGACGTCATCGTTTCCTGCCATAACACTGCTTATGCCCTTCTGTCTCTTACCTCATCACAGGATAGAGTCAATCCCCACCCACCACATTGATCTACATACAGAAGAATGGAAATCTCAGGATTGTCCATCAGAATCACCTCATTTTCTAGCGTAGGGAACTGAGGTTTTGGAAAACCCTGATCATAGTTACATAGCTAGTTATGACCAGAAAGAGGATTCTTAAAAGCATGCCTGTGATGTTTTAAAGTTTTTTCAAGGCTGAGATCTTAGAGTGGTAGAGTGTTAACCTAGCATGTGCAAGGCCCTGGGTTTGATCCCCAACACACAAAAATAAACTTTTTTCATCAGTAATTAGAATTAATATCATGCTTTAAAAAGAAGCTATATTCTTTTTTTTTTTCACTATTCACTGAAAATGTTTGTTGAGGCAAATAGAAAAAAAATATTACAATCATAATTTTTCTAACTTTGCACAAAATTATAAGCAGATTACATTCTTCATATTAAACATCTTTATATGCACTTTCAATGAACAGTATATATATATATATTTATATATATTTTTTATCAACCATCTTTACTATACCCATTCCCCTTTCCTTCCCCCCACCTCCCCCATGTCGTGTCCAGTGTTTCTCTATTTCTCTTATGTTTCCCATTCCCAC
>PVHX01031430.1:0-14871 GCA_004024805.1 Geosciurus inauris | reverse complement strand
GGAAATACAAACCATATCTCCATAATAACATTGAATGTCAATGGCCTAAACTCAGCAATTAAAAGACACAGACTGGCAGATTGGATTAAAAAAAAAGACCCAACAATATGCTGCCTCCAAGAGACTCATCTCATAGAAAGAGATACTCACAGATTGAAGGTGAAAGGATGGAAAAAAATTTATCACTCACATGGACTACGTAAACAAGCAGGAGTTTTGATCCTCATTTCAGATAAAGTAGACTTCAAACCAAAGTTAATGAAAAGGGATAAATAAGGTCATTTCATACTGCTCAAGGAATCATACATCAACAAGACATAACAATCTTAAATATCTATGCACCAAACAATGGAGCAACCACGTTCGTCAATGAAACCCTTCTCAAATTCAAGAACCAAATTGATCCCAACACAATAGTATTAGGTGACTTTAACACAACTCTATCACCACTGGACAGATCTTCCAAACAAAAACTAAACAAAGAATCTACAAGACTTAATAGAACAATCAATGGTCTAGACTTAACGGATATATATAAAATATTCCATCCATCAACAAGCAAATACACGTTTTTCTCAGCAGCTTATGGATCCTTCTCCAAAATAGATCATATGCTATGCCATAAAGCAAGTCTCAGCAAATACAAAAAAAAATAGAGATACTACCCTGCATTCTATCTGACCATAATGGACTGAAACTAGAAATTAATGACAGTTTTAAAAAAAAGAAGCCACTACAATACCTGGAAACTCAATAATTTGCTATTGAACAATGCATGGGTAACAGAAGACATCAGAGAAGAGATTAAAAAATTCTTGGAGGTAAATGAGAAATCTCATACAACATACCAAAATATCTGGAACACTATGAAGGCAGTGCTAAGAGGAAGTTCATTGCATTAAGCTCATATATTCAAAGGCCTTGAAACTCTAGCCAGAGCAATCAGACAGATGAAGGAAATTAAAGGTATACTAATAGGGAAAGAAGAACTCAAACTATCATTATTTGCAGACGACATGATTCTATACTTAGAGGATCCAAAAAGTTCCACCAGAAAACTTCTAGAACTGATAAATGAATTCAGTAAAATTGCAGGATATAAAATCAATATACATAAATCAAATGCATTTCTATACATCAGCAATGAATCCTCTGAAAGAGAAATTGGAAAAACTACTCCATTTGCAATAGCCCCCCAAAAAATAAAATACTTGGGAATCAATCTAACAAGACAGGTGAAAGACCTCTACAATGAAAACTACAAGACACTAAAGAAAGAAATTGAAGAACATCTTAGAAGATGGAAAGACCTACCATGTTCCTGGATAGGCAGAATCAATATTATTAAAATGGCCATACTACCCAAAGCACTATACAGATTCAATGCAATCCCAATTAAAATCCCAAAGGCCTTTCTTATAGAAATAGAAAAGGCAATCAGGAAATTCATTTGGAAAAATAAGAGACTGAGAATAGCCAAAGCTATCCTGAGCAAAAAGAGTGAAGCAGGAAGCATCACAATACCAGACCTTAAATTATACTACAGAGCACTAGTAACAAAAACGGCATGGTACTGGCACCAAAATAGACATGTAGACCAATGGTATAGAATAGAAGACACAGAGAGTAATGCACATAAATACAGCTATCTCATACTAGACAAAGGTGCCTAAAACATACATTGGAGAAAAGATAGCCTTTTCAACAAATGGTGCTGGGAAAACTAGAAATCCATATGCAGTAAAATGAAACTAAACCCCTATCTCTCACCATGCACAAAACTCAACTCAAAGTGGATCAAAGACCTGGGAATTAGACAAGAGACCCTGCATCTAATTGAGGAGAAAGTAGGTCCAAATCTTCATCACATGGGATTAGGCCCCGAATTCCTTAACAAGACACCTATAGCACAAGAAATAAAAGCAAGAATCAATAAATGGGATGGACTTAAACTAAAAAGCTTCTTCTCAGCAAGAGAAACTATCAATGAAGTGAACAGAGAGCCTACATTCTGGGAGCAAAATTTTGCCACACACACATCAGACAGAGCACTGATCTCCAGGATATATAAAGAGCTCAAAAAACTTAACACCAACAAAACAAATAATCCAATCAATAAATGGGCTAAGGAGCTGAATAGAAACCTCTCAGAAGAAGATATACAATCATTAAACATACATATGAAGAAATGTTCGTCATCTCTAGCCATTAGAGAAATGCAAATCAAAACTACCCTCAGATTTCATCTCACCCCAGTCAGAATGGCAGCTATCCAAAATACCTGCAACAATAAGTGCTGGCGAGGATGTGGAGAAAAAGGTACACTTAAACATTGCTGGTGGGATTGCAAATTGGTGCAACCAATCTGGAAAGCAGTATGGAGACTGCTTTAAAAACTTGGAATGGAACCACCATTTGACCCAGCTATCCCACTCCTTGGCCTATACCCTAAAGACTTAAAAACAGCACACTACAGTAAATCAGCCACTTCAATGTTTATAACAGCACAATTCACAATTGCAAAACTGTGGAAGCAACCCAGATGTCCTTCAATAGATGAATGGATAAAGAAACTGTGGTACATTTACACAATGGAATATTACTCAGCAATAAAAGAGAATAAAATTATAGTATTTGTAGGTAAGTGGATGGAGTTGGGGAATATCATGCTAAGTGAAGTAAGCCAATCTCAGAATACCAAATACCAAAAGTACTCTTTGATAAGTGGATGCTGATCCATAATGGGGGGAAAGACATAGGAACAATGGAGGAACTCTGTTCACAGGAGTATAAGGGGAAGGGGGCATAGGGACAGTAAAGGTAGTGGAATATGATGGTCATCATAGCCCTAGCTTTATGTATGACTGCATGTGTGTTGTGATTCTATATTACTTACAACCAGAGAAATGAAATGTTATCCTCCATCTGTGTACAATGAATCAAATTGCACTCTGATATCATGTAAACCTAAATAGACAAATAAATAAATTTAATAAAATAATAAAGTTTGGAAAAAGTGACTGTACCACCTGATGTACAGACATAAATTCTGAGAAACAAAAAACATGACATCACCAAAAAAAATAAAATAAAATTTTCCAGTAATGGACCCCAAGAAACAGAAACATGTGAATTCTTTTGAAAAAGAATTCAAAATAATAATTTTAACAAAACTCAGCAAGATACAAAAAAATACAGAGACAATTCAATGAAATCAGGAAAACAATCCAGGAGCAAAAATGTAGAAGAGGCAAATGGGGGGAATATAGATCACTACACAAAGTAACAGATAGGTAGGATGAACAAATCTAGAGATCTGATATACAACATTGCATTGCATTCAGGATTTTTGCTAAATAAGTAGGTATTAGCTGCTCCTTGCATAAACAAAGGTAATTATGTGAGAAGATGGATATTAATTTCTTCACTATACTATTTGACTATATGCCTAAATATAAACAACAAAATTTATTTTTATAGGTCAGTTATAAAATTCCAGAAGTTGCTATCTGAGGTAACATGCTGTTTGGTGTGGCCTTTGTGAGATTCCACCACAGCATACTGTGGCAAGACCCAAAAAGTGCAGAAAGCAATTGTGCAGCCTATCAACCTCATCTTCATTTATTTGCAAAACAGATCCCAGATTCAGGTGTAGTTCTATGAACAAGTGAATATGCAAATAGAGGGCTGTTATTGGTTTTGATGAATACATGAATTTTGTATTAGATAATGCAGAAAGAGATTCACTCTAAAACAAAGTAAACAACAGGGTTGGATCATGCTAAAAGGGATAATAAAAGTGTCTCCAACTAGAAATGATCAGTGAAGTGAGAAATTACAGAAAAAGCTACAAGTGTTTTAGGTGTCCTTTGCTCTGAGCACAATTCTAAAACATTTGCTCATAATGTTTTGATTACCCTTATGTTATTATCAGATGATGATAAATGACTCCTTTTATTAAAAAATTACATTGTTTCTTCATATGCAGTGGTAAAGATCTTTTACACAGTGGTACTATTAGTTGTTGGTATATATTTTAAGGTTTCTGAAGGGTTAGCAGTTACTCTAGGCATTTGCTTTCCTCAGAGCATGAACCTATATATTCTTGAGGCAGAGTGGGAGTTCTATCTCAAGGTAAGATTCCAATACTGGGTGACTGAAAAGGGAGTGTTCACAAAAACAAACAAGGGTTCTGCACACACACACACATACACACACAAGTCAATTATAAATTCTCTTGAATGAAAAATTAGAAACTCCTAGAAAAGTAATAGAAATTGTTAAAAAAAAACAAAAATAATCATTAAATGGAAATGTCAGAACTAAAAATTATAACTAAAAAAGAAAACTTATTGGATGGGCTCAAAAGTGAATCAAGAACCTAGAAAATAGGACAGTTATCCTGAGAACAGATTGATAGAATTCATTTAATTTAAATAAGGGCAAAAACAAGTGAACACATCCTCAGGGACCTAGTGGGCAAGAACAAAACGTGAAACATTTATAAATGTCTAGAGTAAATAGGGTGAGTATAAAAGAATATTTTTAAATGGCTGTTTCCAAATGTGGCAACAGGAACAAACCTACAGATTCAATTACTTGAGCAAATCCCAGGTAAAAATAAACCCAAATAAACTCAGCCCAAAATACCATAATTAAATTTATGAAACCTAGGAGAAAAATTTATTAAAAGCAGTGAGATAGAACTGGCACATTGCCTATAAGGAAACATCTTGCCTATAAGGAAAAAAAAAACTTTGCTCTACCACTCTTTCCCCACCATGATGTTCTTCCTCACAACAGTCCTAAAGAAATGGAGCCAGCCAACTATGGACTGAAACCTCTGAAATAATAAACCAAAATAAACCATGCCTCCTTTTAAGTTAATGTTTAGGTATTTTGTCACAGAAACAGAAAGCTAAGTGATATTTATTCCAAGGATGCAAATCTGTTTCAATATTCAAAGTAAATCAATTCAATCCACCAATGTAAACAAGAGAAACCATATGATCTATACCAATTGATACAGAAGAAGCACTTGACAAAATCTAACACCCATTCATGATAAAAATGCTCAGCCAATTACAAATAGAATGTAATTCCTCAACTTAATAGAGGATAATTTTATCAATCAATCAATCCATCCACAGGTAAGATAGAAAGTCTTGCCCATAATGTCAGGGAGAAATGTAAGGAAATCTATTCTAAACACTCTTATTCAACACAGCAGTCAAAGTTCTATGTAGCACAATAAGACAAGAAAAAAAAATAAGAGGCATATGAAAGCTGACACAGAAAAAATTATCCTGACACAAAAGATAAGAATACCTAAGAACTATGTCAAAAATAGCCACAAATAAGTTCTTGAAGACCCTAAGAAAAAAGATGAATGACATCAAATTGCAGACTTAAAAATCTGGGAAAAATTAAAACAAATGAGAAAGAAAAAAAAAAGCAAAACAAAACAAAAAGCAAAGCTAAACTTAGAAACAGCACAACCAAATAGCTGAAAACTGAAGATAAAAATAAAAGCTTGAAGACAACATAAAAAAATAAGACATTAAATACAACTGAACAAAGGCCTTTAAGATTAAGGTGGGAAGTAACTATGTAAACCAGAAGACAACCACAGGAAGTTCTGTAAGCAGAAGAAAAATGCAAAAAGAAATAAGAGTACTAAAAAATGGTTTTAAAATGGTAAACATGACAGACTTTGTAATCACTATAATAATGACTGACTGACTACAGCAAAAATCTGAGTAATAAACTGTGGGGTTTTTAAATAAAAATGCATGGGTGGCATCACATAGAATTGGAGAGAGGAATAGAATTATAAGATTCTAAGTCTATATGTGAATTACTATAATGCCATTTGAAAGTAGACTGATAAATTGACAATGTATATTGTCTACCATGGGACAACCACTTAAAACAAAAATTTAAAAAGAAGTATAGCTAATAAGTAAGTAGTAGATTAAAATGAACATTCTTAATTCAAAAGAGAGAAAAGGAAAAAAGGAAGAAGAATAGATAGGACAGATAGGACCCAAGCCACAAAATAATATATTTAAATCCAAACATTAAAAAATTATTTAAATGTAAATGATTGAAATGTCTCAATTAAAATGCAGATTTTATTTTACATTAAGTAAAAATGCAAGACCCAACCAAATGCTATTTTTGAGAAAACCACTTTAAATATAAATAGGCTAAAATGACCAAAAATGACACATTAAATTAAAAGAAAAACTAGATATATGCTAAATCTTTCCTACAGAGGATTCTATAGGAATTCCTTTGGCCAGGGCGTTAGCATTCCAGAGAAGTGCTCTACCACTGAGCCACACTCCCATCCCACCATACTTTTTTCTTATATTGACTGGAGTGAAAATGCTTGTCTTTGAAATCTAGTAACTTTATTAGGATATATCATGACATTAACCATTTTGAATTCTGAAGATCTCAGAAATGATCTGCCTTTCTATATAGGTTAAATTATACCCTTTTTGCCCAAAATAAGTATTCTTGGAATACTTTAAATATTTCTAATTGGCCAGTATTTATGTTAAGTCATTCTCAATTCTCATAGCACCTTTAATTTTAAAAATTGGAAATCATGAATAGACACATTCCATGTTGTTGTACATCTGTTTCAGTTTTCTCATCTAACTAGGATTATTGTTTTTAAAACAAGCTTAATTTACATTTCCCTGGTTGCTAGGGATGTTAAACATTTTTTCACATATTTGTTGTACATTTGTATTTCTTCTTTTGAGAAATGTCTGTTTGATTCTTTTGCCCATTTACAGATTGGGTTACTTGGTTTATTTATCTATCTATCTATCTATTTATTTATTTATTTATTTTTGGTTTTGTTTTGTTTGGCATTGTGTTAAGTTTCTTGAGGTATTTATACACTCTGGATATTCCCCTTTTAGAGGTGTAGTGGCAGAGATTTTCTCCCATTCTGTAGCTTCTCCCTTCACAATCTTGTTTCTTTTGCACTGCAGAATTTATTTAAAATTTGATACCATTCCACTTATTGATTCTTGGTTTTATTTCTTGAGCTTCAGGGGTCTTGTTAAAGAAGCCAGTGCCTGCCTTTATATGTTGGAGTGTTGGGGCATGTTCTCCTTTAGCAATTGCAAAGTGGTCTAAATCATAGATCTTTGATCTTCTTTGAGTTCATTTTTAAGTAGGTGAAAGATAAATATAGTTTCATTTTTCTACATATGGATATCCAGTTTCACAGCACTATTTGTTTAAAAGGCCATCTTTTCTCCAATACATGTTTTTGGCACCTTTGTTTAGTAGCTAATGTCTATCTATGTGGGTATGTCTCTGTGTCTTCTATTTTATTCCCTTGGTCTCCATATATATCTTGATGCCAATACCATGTTTTATTTTGTTTTGTTTTATGTTACTTGTAGTTCTGTAGTATAACTTGAGGTCCAGTACTGTGATGCCTCTAGCATTGCTCTTTTTTCTCAGTATTGCTTTGGTTATTCTGGGTCTTTTATTCTTCTGAATGAATATTAGAATTGTTTTTTCTAGCTCTCTGAAAAATGTCATTGGTACTTTGATGAGGATTACATTTAATCTGTATAATGCTTTTGGTAGCATGGCCATTTTGACAACATTAATTCTGCCTATCCAAAAACATAGGAGGTGTTTCCATCTTCTATGGTCTTCTATAATTACTTGCTTGAGTGTTCTTTAATTTTCACTGTAGAGGTCTTTCACCTCCTTAGCTAAATTTATTCCCAAGTTATACTTTTTCTTGTTTTTTTGTATGTTTATTTGTTTTTGATGTTGTAGATAGAACAGCTTTCCTGATTTCTTTATCAGTAGATACAACTCACTCCATATAGAATGACAATCATCAAGAATACAAATAATATGCTCCTGTGGTCACACGGCCCTAGCTGCTAGCCACTGGGGAGCCCAAATTCAGGGTGAGTTGCTCCAGAGACCCCAGTGGAGACAGCCCCACCCAAGGGTGGCCTGGGCCCACCACAGTTCTGCTCCAGAGTTCCTGTGGACTAGCAGGAGCCCCAGAGGGCCCAGATCCACCCTCAGGAACCTCCATGGGTGTCCAGCCAACAGGAGACCAGGTACTGCTACCTCTAGCCACTGGGGAGCCCAAACTCAGGGTAAGAGTCCCCCCAGAGACCCTAGCATGATGCAGCCCCACCCAAGGGCAGCCTGGGTCTGCCCCAGTTCTTCTCCAGAGTTCCTGGGGTCTGGCAGGAGCTACAGAGGGCCCAGATCCACCCTCAGGAAATTCCACGGGTGTCCAACTAAGGGTTCACCAGAGTCTGATTGCTACCAGCCACAGAGGAAGGCACACCCAGGCTAAGAGTGGCCTCCAGAGATCCCAGCATGAAGAGGCCCCACCCAAGTGTGCTCTGACCCACCTCAGTTCTGCTCCAGAGTTCCTGTGGTCAGGGGAGACAGAAGGCCCAAAACCACCTTTAGGAAATGCCAGAAGTGCCCAGTTGAAGGCAGACCAGAGCCTGCTAGCCTCCAGCCCCAGGGGAGCTTACACTCACTGTAAAGGTCACACACAGATTCTCCAGCTTGTGACCCTGCTGGAGAGACCTGAGCCCACCTCTAGTTCTGCTCCAGAGTTCCTTTTCACCAGCAGGAGTGCAAGAGAGGGGCAAAACAGCCCTCAGGGACCACCTCAGGAACCCAGCCAAGGCCACTCTCACTGCCCTCTAGAGGTACATCCACTACCTCTGCCACCAACTTTAGTGACAGTAGTGCCCATCTGGGGACACTGGGAGAACAGAAGTAGCTCCAAAGTGAGACACAAGTAATCTGGGGTGTCAATACAAGATTATAGGATAGAAGCCACAATACCTCAGATTGGTATTTCAAGAAAGGAAGATACACAATCAACATGAAAAATCAAGGGAAGAAAGTGCCCCAAATAAACCTCGATACCACTGTAACAGAATCCATTGATAGCACAGTTGATGAAATGTCAGAGAAAAAATTCAGAATGTACATAATTAAAATGATAAGCAAACTAAAGAATGACATAAGTGAACAATTACAGGCAAAAATTGATCAATCCAACAAAGAAATAGGAGAGTAAATAAAGGCAACCATCGATCATTCTAACAAAGAGATAAGAGAGCAATTACAAGTAGCAAAAGATTACTTTAAGAAAGAGGTAGAAATCATGAAAAAAAAACAATCAGAAATGCCTGAAATGAAGGAAACAATAAACTAAATAAAAAACTCAATAGAAAGCATCACCAGCAGACTAGATCACCTGGAAGACAGAATCTTGGATAATGAAGACAAGATATACAATCTTGAAAATAAACTTGACCATACAGTGAACATGGTAAAAAATCATGAACAGAACATACAAGAAATATGAGACAGCATCAAAAGACCAAATCTAAGATTTATTGGGATAGAATAAGGCACAGAATTTCAAACCAAAGGAATGCACAATCTCTTCAATGAAATAATATCAGAAAATTTCCCAAGTATGAAAAATGAAATGGAAAATCAAATACAAGAGGCTTACAGGACACCAAACGTACAAAATTTCCACGGATCTACACCAAGGCACATTATAATGAAAATGCCCAACATACAGAATAAGGATAGAATTTTAAAGGCCGCAAGAGAGAGGAACCAGATTACATACAAGGGGAGACCAATTCGTATCTCAGCAGATTTTTCAACTCAGACCCTAAAAGCCAGGAGATCATGGAATAACATATTCCAAGCCCTGAAAGACAATGGATGCCAACTAAGAATTCTATATCCAGAAAAATTGAGCTTCAGATTTGATGATGAAATATAAACCTTCCATGATAAACAAAAGTTAAAAGAATTTACAGCAAGAAAGCCTGCACTACACAGCATTCTTGGCAAAATATTCCATGAGGAGGAAACGATAATCAACAATAAAAATACACAAGGAGAGGAACTACACTAGAGGAAAGACCATTCAAAAGAGAAAACAACTCAAGTTAAAAAACAAAAACAAACCAAAATGACCAGAATTACAAATCATATTTCAATAATAACCCTGAATGTAAATGGCCTAATGTCTTGGTCTGGATCTATGACCAAGAATTGCTGAACTCAGACTAATTTATCTAGGTAGATTCGTGGGGTGAATCACCAGCCTCACAACAGGATGGGTTTTATAAGCTTTAATATGAGACAATATAACAAAGCAAGCAACAGCTGTACTTTGCAATATTGAATCTTGTATATAATGAATCAATAATATAGAAAAACAGGAAGAGAGAGCAGCTCCAGCCCAATAAGCACTCATCAATCAACATTGGATAACACAACACAGGTTTGCAAGTACACTCAAAGCATCATCATTACCTCTAGCACCCAGCCTTGGGTAAAATAAACAAACACATAGGTAAGAGCCTTCCTCCTCAAAGCACCATTCAAGATCCTTCTTTACTCACAACAGCATCAACACCTTCAACACCTATCCTCGGGTAAAACCAGCAAAATCAGCAACAACGAGGGTAGGATAAGCATCACAGGTGTGAATCCTTCTTTTCCACTTAAAGCATCATCATCACCTTCAACACCCAGCCTTGGGTAAAATCAGCAACACCAAGAGTGGGGTAAAACAGCACAGGTGAGAATCTGCCTTCCACCTCGCAAGTCAGCTTCCTTCTTCTCATCAGTTTCCTTCTTCTTATTCAAAACATCAGATTCTTTCTTCCCCAGTTGAAATTTCTTCCCAGATGGATCTCCTTCTTCTTCTGTTGAGTTGGATTTCTTCTCTCTTGCTCCAGTCCAGTTGGATACCTTCTTTCTACCATCCAGATGAAATCCTTTTCTCCTTCTGTCCAGATGAAATCCTTTTCCTTCTTCTTCTGTCTTCTCTCTCCTTTGGAGGGCTTAAAAAGACACAGCAACCCCTCCCAACATGCAGTCCAGTATTATGCAGCTGGCCTTAGGCTGTAAAATCTCTGTGAAGTGGGAACTGGCCAGGTTCCAAAACTCACAGGATCAAAGGCTGAAAGTTTTGAGGCACCAAGAGCTTGTTAGTCTGATGGCCCTGAACAATAACCTTGAGAGTGTTTCCTCAAAGTTTTTCCAAATTTCTCACTAACGAGCTCCCCTGTCCTAAGTCACACTCAAGGATGGGCCCATATTATTAACTATCTATACACCTAAATGCACCAATTAAAATACATAGACTGACAGACTGGATTTTAAAAAAAAAGAGCCAACAATATGCTGTCTTCAAGAGACTCATCTTACAGGAAAGACATCCACAAACTGAAAGTGAAAGGGTGGGAAGAAACATATCACTCACATGGACCCACAAACAAGCAGGCGTTTCCATCCTCATATCAAATAAAGTGGACTTCAAACCAAAGATGGTGAAAAGATGTAAAGAAGGTCATTTCATACTTCTTAAGGGAATCATACATCAACAAGACATAACAATCATAAATATCTATGCCCCAAATAATGGAGCTTTTACATATATCAAACAAATCCTTCTCAAATACAAGAATCAAATAGACCACAACACAATAATACTTAGAGACTTTTACACAGCTCTCTCACCATTGGGTAGATCTTCCAAACAAAAACTTAATAAAGAAACCATAGATCTCAGTGAAACTATCAATAATTTAGACTTAACAGATATATAGAGAGTGTTCCATCCATCAACAAGCGAATACACTTTTTTCTCAGCTGCACATGGGTCCTTTTCCAAAATAGATCATATGTTATGTCACAAAGCCAGTCTTAGCAAATACAAAAAAAATAGAGATTCTACCCTGCATCCTATCTGACCACAATGGAATAAAATTACAAATCAATGACAGATTAAAAAACAGAAACTACTCCATCACCTGGAAACTAAATAATATGCTATTGAATGATGCCTGGATAACAGAATACATCAAGGAAGAGATAAAAAAAATTATTAGAGGCAAATGAAAACTCTGATACAACATATCAAAATCTCTGGGATGCCATGAAGGCAGTGCTAAGAGGAAAGTTCATAGCACTAAACTCATTCATTAGAAGAAGTAAAAGTCAACAAATAAATGAATTGACTCTTTGTCTCAAAGCCTTAGAAAAGAAAGAACAAATTAACACCCAAAGAAGTAGAAAACAGGAAATAATCAAAATTAGGGCTGAAATCAATGAAATTGAAACAAAAGAAATAATTTTAAAAATTGACAAAATAAAAAGCTGGTTCTTTGAAAAAATAAACAAAATTGACAAACCCTTTGCCACCCTAACGAAAAGGAGGAGGGAGAAAACCCAAATTACTAAATTCGAGATGAAAAAGAAATATTATGACAGACACTACTGAAATACAGAGGATAATTAGAAACTGCTTTGAAAATTTATACTCCAGTAAAATAGAAAACCCTGAAGACACCAACAAATTTCTAGAGGCATATGATCTACCCAAACTGAACCAAGAGGACATACACAACTTAAACAGATCAATTTCAAGCAAGGAAATAGAAGATGCCATCAAGAGCCTTCCAACCAAGAAAAGCCCAGGTCCAGATGGATTCTCAGCAGAGTTCTACAAGACTTTCAAAGAAGAATTAATACCAATTCTCCTCAAACTATTTCATGAAATAGAAAAGGAAACGCATTCTATGAGGCAAGTATCACCCTGATTCCAAAACCAGACAGAGACACATCAAAGAAAGAAAACTTCAGACCAATATCCCTGATGAACATAGATGCAAAAATTCTCAATAAAATTCTGGCAAATTGCATACAAAAATATATCAAAAAAATAGTGCACCATGATCAAGGGTGGTTCATTCCAGGGATGCAAGTTTGGTTCAACATATGGAAATCAATTAATGTAATACATCACATCAATAGACTTAAAGATAAGAATCACATGATTTTATCAATTGATGCAGAGAAGGCATTTGACAAAATACAATACCCTTTTATGCTCAAAACACTAGAAAAACTTGGGATAGAAGGAACATACCTCAACTTTGTAAAAGCTATCTAGGCTAAACCCAAGGCCAACATCATCCTAAATGGAGAAAAATTGGAATCATTCCCTCTGAATACAGGAACTAGACAGGGATGCCCTCTCTCACCACTGCTATTCAACATAGTCCTTGAAACACTAGCCAGAGCAATGAGACAGATGAAAGAAATTAAAGGGATACGAATTGGAAAAGAAGAACTCAAACTATCATTATTTGTGGATGACATGATCCTATACTTAGAGGATCCAAAAAATTCTACCAGAAAACTTTTAGAACTAATAAATGAATTCAGCAAGGTAGCAGGATATAAAATCAACACCCACAAATCAATTGCATTTCTATACATCAGTGATAAACCCTCTGAAAGAGAAATTAGGAAAAATATCCCATTCACAATAGCCTAAAAAAAAAAATATTTGGGAATCAATTAACAAAAGAGGCGAAAGACCTCTACAATGCAAACTATAAGACACTGAAGAAAGAAATTGAAGAAGACCTTAGAAGATGGAATAATCTCCCATGCTCCTGGATAGGCAGAATCAATATTGTCAAAATGGTCATACTTCCCAAAGTGCTATATGGATTCAATGCAATCCCAATTAAAATCCCATTGTCATTCCTTATAGAAATAGAAAAGCCAATCATGAAATTCATTTGGAAGAATAAAAGACCCAGAATAGCCATAGCAATCTTTAGCAAGAACAGTGAAGAAGGAGGCATCACAATACCTGACCTCAGATTATACTACAAAACTATAGTAACAAAAACGGCATGGTACTGGAACCAAAACAGACATGTAGACCAATGGTATAGAATAGAAGACACAGAAATGAACCCACTTACATACAGTTACCTTATACTAGATAAAGGAGCCAAACACGTACACTGGAGAAAAGATAGCCTGTTCAACAAATGGTGCTGGGAAACCTGGAAATCCATATGCAGCAAAATGAAACTAAACTCCTATCTCTCACCATGCACAAAATTCAACTCAAAGTGGACCTGGGAATCAGACCAGAGACCCAACGCCTAATAGAAGAAAAAATAGGCCCAAATCTTCATCATGTCAGATTAGGACCATACTTCCTTAACAAGACTCCTATAGCACAAGAAGTAAAATCAAGAATCAACAAATGGGATGGATTCAAACTAAAAAACTTCTTCTTAGCAAAAGAAATAATCAATGAAATGAACAGAGAGCTGACACTCTGGGAACAAATCTTTGCCACACACATATCTGATAGAGCACTCATCTTCAGGATATATAAAGAACTCAAAAAAATTAACACCAAAAAAACTAACAACCAAATCAATAAATGGGCCAAAGAGCTGAACACAAACTTCACAGAAGATATACAATCCATCAACAGATATGTGAAAAAATGTTCAACATCTCTAGCAATCAGAGAAATGCAAATCAAAACTACCCTAAGATTTCATCTCACGCCAGTCAGAATGGCAATTATCAAGAATACAAACAACAATAAGTGTTGGCGAGGTTGTGAGGAAAAAGGCACGCTAATACATTGCTGTTGGAACTGCAAATTGGTACAACCAATCTGGAAAGCAGTATGGAGATTCCTTAGAAAACCTGGAATGGAACCATCATTTGAGCCTGCTATCCCACTCCTCGGACTATACCCAGAAGACTTAAAAACAGCACACTACAGTAAAGCAGCCACTTCAATGTTTATAGCAGCTCAATTCACAATAGCTAAACTGTGGAACCAACCAAGATGCCCTTCGATAGATGACTGGATAAAGAAACTGTGGTATATATACACAATGGAATATTACTCAGCAATAAGAGAGAATAAAATTATGGCATTTGCAGGTAAATGGATGGAGTTGGAGAATATCATGCTAAGTGAAG
>PVHX01031429.1:0-14872 GCA_004024805.1 Geosciurus inauris | reverse complement strand
CCTAAGTGCTGGGATTACAAGCGTGAGCCACCGCGCCCGGCTGTGAAAATTTTTGAGGCAAATAATTGCCAGGAGTATGGGATAAATTGAAATGATGAGTGAAGAAAATTGATAAAAGAGAACACATTAAGCCTGTAATCCCAGCACTTTGGGAGGCTGAGACAGGAGAATCACGAGTTCAAAGCCAGCCTCAGCAATGGCGAGGCACTAAGCAACTCAGTGAGACCCTGTCTCTACATAAAACACAAAATAGGGCTGGGGATGTGGCTCAGTGGTTGAGTACCCCTGAGTTCAATCTCCAGTACCAAAAAAAAACAAGAACACATTAGGGCTAGGCACTGTGGTGCATGCCTGTAGTCCCAGTGTCCAGAGATTGAGACTGGCCTCAACAATTTAGCAAGGCCCTAAGCAACTTGGTGAGAGTGTCTCAAAATTAAAAAATAAAAAAAATTTAAAAGGGCTGGGAATGTAGCTCAGTGGTAAAGCACCCTGGGTACCAAAATAAATAAAATTAAATTCCTTAACAAGAATTTAGAAAACCAGGCTGCCAGCTAGAAATGGGGGAGGAGAGCATACAGATTGCAAACCCAAAATTAACATTACAAAAGAAACCCCTTGCCACATCTGCATGTCTTACTTTTACATGTCCAGGGAAAGGCTTTTCTCCTGGAAACCTTGCCTAACCCCCTATCAGCACCACCTTCTTTTTCCTTGTCTGAATGCTGAAGCATGAAGTCTAAATCTTTTAGATTATTTACCACATGCCACTCTGTGATGGTAGATATCTGCCTGAAAGTAAATTCTAAACACCAAACACCCCTGTCCCCCAACCAGCATGCTTTGTCCTGTCCCCCTCACAAGGCTTTCCTTCAGTCCAACAGGACATCTTCTTCCACCATGCCTTGCTCAGAATGGCTTCCTCAGCCTGGAGCATCCTGCTCCCTCATTTCTTCTCACCAGATTCCACTAATGCACAGGACAAAAACTACTCACCCTTGGGAGGATTTCCTGGATTCTCTAGGGGGCTGGACCATTTCCTGTGTAGCTCCAGCCTGCCTGCAACCCAGTCTCTTCAGGAACTCATTTGTCCTCATATGGCAGGAGCCCCATACCCAGGACAAGTCTCTAGATTTGCTGAATGACTCAACAAGCAAGGGTGTTCCATCCTCTACCTCCTATAAGCCTGCCTCATTCAGCCCATAATAACTGAGACCTACTAGGTGCTGGGGCACCTTAGTCCACACTGGAGCAAGGTACCTACTCAAAGAAGCTTAGTCTAAACCGGGCAGGGTGGCATATGCCTGCAATCCCAGCACTTTGGGAGGCGGAGAAAGGAGAATTGCAAGTTCAAAGCCAGCGTCAGCAATGGCGAGGTGCTAAGCAACTCAGTGAGACCCTGTCTCTACATAAAACACAAAATAGGGCTGGGGATGTGGCTCAGTGGTCGAGTGCCCTGAGTTCAAGCTCCAGCACCCCCTCAAAAAAAAGAAAACTAGATTAAAGCTGGGTGCAGTGGTGCATGTCTGTAATCTCAAAAGCTCAGGAGGCTGAAGCAGGAGGATCACGAGTTCAAAGCCAGCCTCAGCAACAGCAAGGCGCTTAGCAACTCAGTGAGACCCTGTCTAAATAAAATACAAAATGGAGCCGGGCGCGGTGGCTCACGCTTGTAATCCTAGTACTTTGGGAGGCTGAGACAGGAGAATCGCCAGTTCAAAGCCAGCCTCAGCAATGGCGAGGCGCTAAGCAACTCAGTGAGACCCTGTCTCTACATAAAACACAAAATAGGGCTGGGGATGTGGCTCAGTGGTCGAGTGCCCCTGAGTTCAAACCCTGGTACCAAAAGAAAAAGAAAGGAAGGAAGAAAGAAAGAAAACTGGATTAAAGGGGAACCAAGGACTGCCTTTGTGACTCTTAATATGTCTGTGTGATGCCTAAATCTCTCTGACTGGAATCTACAATTCAATCTGTTTTCCCGTTGCCTTCATACACACTGGCTCACTGTTACGCCCAGATCACGGTGACCCCAAAGACCACCAGGGAGACCGAGGCACGTATGTAAAAGCAAAGAGCCTTGTATTCGTGCTTAAGCTTGGACTCTCAGACTTCACCGATGCAGCGGGTTCACACAGGGAGCCCAGAACAATAGTTGAGCAGGGTTTTTATGGGAGAAGGGACAGGGTGGTTACAGTGGACGTGAGGTACGTACAGCATCATTACACAAGCACCAATTACAATCGCACAGCACCCATGGTGACAATATTGACCATTCAGAATCTGGGGGGTGTTCTTTACATTTGGCAGGACCCAATCACGACTTTTGAGAATCTTTTGAAAATGACCAATTATAAGGTGAGCTTAAAGGGCCCACGTGGGGTTTGGGGAAGCGGCCAGTGATTGGCTAGTTTGTACAAAATAACTATCTGTAGTCTCCTGACCCTGACTCAGACCACAGGAATGCTAGGTATATATTTTTAACCTCTTTTGATTGTCTGAGGGTGGTCTGAGGGTGGCTTTTTCTGGGATCTAAACTCAGGCCTACTAGTTTTTCTGGAGGGTTTGAAGCCTGTCATGGGTTTATTTAGCTCCGGTCCTTCACTCACCGGTGGTGGGAAGCTTCACCTCCTCCTGTGACTGTGGGAAGCTCAATGCCAATGCTGCTGTCTTCACCCGCAAGCTTCCCCCTGTAAAGGTTCCCTCTCAGCTCCAGATGGGCCTCTGTCGGTGCTCTGGCCATGGCAGGCCTGCTTCCTTTCTTTACTGTGGAACTGTCTGCAGGGAGAATGAGGCCTTGCCTGCTCTCCTCCTAGCCTGAGCTTCCCCTCCAGGCCAGAGCAGATCTCACTCACCATCCCAGTGAGGGCCTTCTGCTCAGAAGTTATTTAATGAAAGCTTCCCAACTCAGAGGAGAGGAAATCTCATCTAATTAAGTTACCAGTGTCTAATTGAAATTCTATCGTTGATTGTGGGAGGTAACCCCAACTTCCCAGGCCTAGATTCCCCTGACCCACCAGGTCTCCTAGAAATCCACTCTGGGGAAGGAGAAGGGCATGGGGATGGGGGTTGGCTGCTCAGTAGAGCTGCCTCTTGAGAAAAGCTGAATCGCCAGGCTGGCTTGTCAGCTCCCATCTGCCAGTTCCATCTGCTCTTCCTAGACCACCCTGCTTTTGCTGCTGCTGCAGCTGCTGGGACCCCTCTCCCATCATTTCTGGCTCCCTGCAAATCCTGCCACCTCTCAGCTTCTCCCTGGGGAGCTGTTGCCCTATTTCTTTTCTTTATTTTTTTTGGTACTGGGGATTGAACTCAGGGGCACTCGACCACTGAGACACATCCCCAGCCCTATTTTGTGTTTTATGTAGAGACAGGGTCTCACCGAGTTGCTTAGTGCCTCGCCATTGCTGAGGCTGGCTTTGAACTTGGGATTCTCCTGTCTCAGCCTCCCAAAGTGCTGGGGTTACAGGAGTGCGCCACTGCGCCCGGCTTGTTGCCCTATTTCTTTGCATTTCCTCTCCTGCCAGCTTTATCTCAATTCCTTAACCAACCCCTCTGCCCCCACTCATTCCTCCTGCAAGGCATCTGTTGACTGTTCAGCAGTCAACAGGAAAGAAATATGGAACTCTGCCTTTCTACATACATGCCACTCCAGCTTGGGTTGGTCTCCCCACTGTGGTCAAGGAGAGTGAGACCAGAGGGTCTTCCACCAAGACAGATCTTGTCAACAAGTTCCCAGGTGGGGAACAGAATGTATTCCCCATTGAAATCTCACACATCAAGTAGAGAGGTAAATGGAAGCCCTGTGAGATATGTTATGGTTAGAGTAACCCTACTGGTTACCTCTGGAGTGGGGCCTGGAACACGGGTTTCCTGACTGCATCCAGCAAACATTTGCTGGGCATCACCTGTATGCCACACAGTGAGTCAGAGCCACTGCCACCTCAAGAAGCTCATGGTCTTTTTTACACTCCCACCTCAGGGCTCTTCCCAAGTACAGCTGCTGCTATGAAATGAATTTTGGGTCACTGCTATAAGGAGAAATGATTCTAATTTTTCTACCCTCATGCATGGCAAGGTCTTAAATGTCCTCGCATGTTTATTCAATCAATCTGTCTCATTTTTCCTAATCTATGACTCATAAATCAGGGTCCACACAACCACTCCTGTTGCTTGTGGGGTAGGGCTGTCCATGGTGTGCTAGAAGAGTGACCTGGGCTTTCCTCTGTGGTGGACAGGAAGTCCCAGGTGCCTCATGTCTGCAGCCTGCTGGACCCTGACAGGTTAGGAACAGTCAGACTGATTTTGACCTAGTTTCCCTGACTTCACAGTCTCAGGGGAACTCTCTTCTCCCTAGGACAGTTTCCTGTGGGCAGCACCAGCTTCCCTAGCACCCTGAAACTACATCCTCCACTCTAGAAGGATGACAATAGCCACCATTTATTTAATGCTTACTTTGTGCTAGGCATTATTTTAAGCACTTTCAGCAGAGCAATGCTTTTGATCTTCTCTGACAAGTATGAAATGGATTATGAACACCATCTTGCAAATTAAAGGAACCAAGATTCCGAGGGGTTAAATAATTTGCTTAAGGTTCCAGTTGCTGGTAAGTCACAAACTGTCCATTTAAATTCAGTTAACCTGACTTCAAGACTATGCACTTAACTGCTCTACCAACCTGTCACACTATTACTTTGGCAGAGATTCATTTCTCTGGGCATCCTCCACAGCAATGTCATTGGGGTGAGTGGTGTACAATCAATGTGTGTGTATGTGTGTTGGGGGAATTTATCTTGGTGATCAGTTCCCACTTCTTTGGATCTGACATGAGTTAGGAGAGTGTCTACCCCATCAAGATCCTGTCCTCTGTTGGTACCAAGGATCCTGTGCCTCATCCTGTCAGCCTGTAGCTGCTGGTCTTGGGGATTGCATGGGGTGGTGTGTGCCTGAGTCTTGGTGGTGCCTGGGACTCCACCCTATCTTCTGCTATTTTGCTCTGTGTACTGAAGAAAGCTGCCAACCCTAACTATCACTGATCCAAGAAAGCTACTCAGGTGGGTGGATAGGAAGAGGTCTGGGCATAATGGCCCATATAATCTCAGTGTCCTCCACACCCACCTCATCCTCCTCTGGGAAGGAGAAGAGAACAAATGGTTTGGAGGAGACTAGGAAAAGCCCTGGAGGGTCAAGTGACCTCAGGATGCTCCAGTGTTCCTGGGTGCCTTTTGGAGGGAAGTGGGGGTGGGCAGGCATCTGAAATCAAGTACCAATGACACAGGTGGGTAAGGGAACTGGCAGTGAAGAATGTTCAGAGGTGATGTTGAAGAAGCAGTCAATGGGATAGTTTGTCCTCACCATCAACAGTGAGACCCCTTCTTGGAAGCTGGAGAACCTCTCCATTTGTCTAGGTCCAGGGAGGCTTGAGTGTTAAAATCTCTGGTTCCTAGCGGGGCACGGTCACACACGCCTATAATCCCAGCACTTTGGGAGGCTGAGACAGGAGAATCGCGAGTTCAAAGCCAGCCTCAGTAACGGTGAGGCGCTAAGCAACTCAGCGAGACCCTGTCTCTACATAAAACACAAAATAGGGCTGGGGATGTGGCTCAGTGGTTGAGTGCCCCTGAGTTCAATCCCTGGTACCAAAAAAAAAAAAAAAAGAATGAAACACTCTTACTGTTTGGACACAGGCAAGTGGCCTTGATTTGTAGCCCAGGTACAGACCTTCAGATGGGGGTTTCTGGACTCAACATTCTAGATGTATCCTAACCCTAACTTTGGAGATAGATAGGACAGAGGACCTTGGGCTCACTTTGTAGTCAGACCTGACACTGATTCCTTCACACTCAGGTTGATTTTCTATAAGCCTCATGAAATACTGGTCATTTTTTCTATTCTTTCTTTGTTTTGGTACTAGGGATTGAACTCAGGGACACTCAACCACTGAGCCACATCTCCAGCCCTACTCTGTGTTTTATTTAGAGACAGGGTCTCACTAAGTTGCTTGGTGAAAGGACCAGACTAAAGCCATTTTGTGACTCTAGGCCTCTTGTCCAGAGCCCTAGGTCCCCCACCCAGTTACTGGAAATTGCAACACAACGGCACCCCTCCCTGGTGCCAAAAAGTGGTTCTGCAACTTGAGTCAGCTAATCAGAAGGCCAGGCAATGAGCTCACTGTAGCCAGACCTATCAATAACCTAAAGGTCAACGGGGCCCATGGTAGCCAGACCTATGAGTCTAAAGGTCCACTGACCACCCAGTGACTTCACCCATCCCCATCCAATCTACTGCTGTTCCCTCTGCGCGCGTTTTCCCTTACCCAATCATGTAACGCCAAGGCATGTGCTCCCCTGCTTGCGATTGTAACCCATAAAAGTCCCTGCTCCCCTAGACTCGGGGCCGCGCTTCCTAACCTGCTGTGTCGGTGTGGGTTGGCGGACCCTACTCGAGTTTGAATTAAAAACCCTTTTGTGATTACATCGGAATCGGACTCCTAGTGGTCTCTGGTGGTCTCGAGTCTGGGCATTACACTTGGCACCTTGTTTTTGCTGAGGCTGGCTTTGAACTTGTGATCTTCCTGCCTCAGCTTCCAAAGCCCCTGGGGTTATAGGTGTGCCCCATCACAGTTGGTTTACTGGTCATTTTATAAAAAAATTTTTTTCAATTGTCAATAGACCTTTAATTTACTTATTTATATGTGGTGCTGAGAACTGAACCAGTGCCTTACACATATTAGGCAAGTGCTCTATCACTAAGCCACAAGCCCAGCCCAACACTGGTCTTTTTTTTTTTTTTTAATCAGGGATTGAACCCATGAGCACTTAAACACTGAGCCACATCCCCAGCCCCTTTTTTGTATTTTATTTAGAGACAGGGTCTCCCTGAGTTGCTTAGGGCCTTGCTAAATTGCTGTGGCTGGCTTTGAATTTGTAATCCTCCTGCCTCACCCTCCTAAGCCACTGGGATTACAGGTGTGTGCCACCATGCCCGGCGTAACACTGGTTGTTTAAATGTCACCCAAACTTCATATTTCTCTACCATTCTGTAGTAATCTTCTCCTGCTTTAATGAGATGCCGCATGGTTCTCCTGGTGTGTAGCTCCCTCATATCAGGCCATCCTATAAGGTCACCTCGGGTTGTCCCTGGTGTTGGATGGCTGTTTGGTCTAAAAGAGGCATGTACTTTGGGAACGTGGAGAAAATTGAACAGCATAGGGACTCTCGCTGAAGGGTTGCACTGTGGGGCAAGACTAGGCAATAGTTGGGGCTTTGAGGGGTCTTACAGGTTGCAGTTTTGAAGAAATAGAAACCAGAGAGGCCAAAGCTACAGGGTAAAGAAGATAAAGGAGCGTAAAAGCAGCAGCGGAGAGTCTGAGTTGGGAGAACAGAGCAGATCTTTACCCTGGTCGGTGAGCAAGGTGGAGGCTTGGCTTGTCCCAAGAGTCATTCCTTCCAGCTCCGGCTCCAACTTGGGAATGTTATGGCTCTGGGTTCATCTGTGACCCTCTGTGTTCTGTCAAAAGACAAAATTACAACAAATTGAGTTTTCTAGTTTTGCAAACACTCTTCCACTGAGCTACACCCCTGGGCTCTAGTTTTGTGGTTCTCAGTAGGCTTTATTTGCAATTCTAGAGTTGAGCAGCAGTCCAGAACAAAAATTGTTCAAAATGCTTGTTGGGCAAGTTATAAGCCAGAGAAAAGGAAGTGATGTATAGAAAAAGGAAGTGAGGGGGCTGGGATTTGTGGCTCAGTGGTAGAGCGCTTGTCTCGCATGTGGGAGGCACTGGGTTCGATCCTCAGCACCACATATAAATAAATGAATAAATAAAGATCAGCCAACAACTAAATAAAAATTAAAAAAAAGAAAAGAAAAGAAAAGAAAAAGGAAGTGAGGTCCAGAGACAGCCCAATTGGTTACAACTCACTGCTGCCTTATTTGAACAAGCTCTGAACAGTAGGCTGCTAGTGATTGGCTGAAACTCAGGAATTTGTATAAGAGTAGGTTACAGTCTGTTTAAACAAGTTAGCTTGCATTTCACTGCTTATTGGGAAAACTTTAGGCCAAACTTAACAGTTCCTTGCAGCTGGGTGTGGTGGTGCAAGCCTGTAATCCCAGCATTTAGGGAGGCTGAGACAGGAGAATCGCGAGTTCAAAGCCAGCCTCAGCAACAGCGAGGCACTAAGCAACTCAGTGAGACCCTGTTTCTACATAAAACACAAAATAAGACTGGGGATGTGGCTCAGTGGTCGAGTGTCCCTGAGTTCAATCTTCAGTACCAAAAAAACCCCCCAAAAAACAAAAAACAGTTCCTTGCAAGCCCAGCAGCTTAACAGAAACCGGTTATGTCTCCTGTGCTCTAAAAATCTCAGATGTGAGCTGGCCATCCCCAGAACAGGGGCAGGTCTGGGCCACACATATATAAGCTGACTCGAGGTGCTTTCTAAATGGCCACATTCTTTCTTTCTTTCCTTTTTTTTGGTACCAGGGATTGAACTCAGGTGTACTTGACCACTAAGCTAAATCCCCAGCCCTATTTTGTATTTTATATAGAGACAGGGTTTCACTGAGTTGCTTAGCGCCTTGCCTTTGCTGAGGCTGGCTTTGAACTGGCTATTCTGTCTCAGCCTCCCAAAGTCCCAGGATTCCAGGCGTGGGCCACTGTACCTGGCTGGCCACATTCTTCATTCCATATATGTGTATTGAGCAATCCCAGATAAAAGTTTTCTCAGCAAAATACACTGTGGGAGGGAAAAAAAAAATCACTCAATGGTCAATGCCTTTGTTATCAGGAATGATTGTGCTGAAAACCAGATCCAGACATTAAGTGAGGAAACCTGGTGAAAAGAAAGATAGGCTGGAAAGTGAGGCCTCCAGGAAAGGAGAGCCTGATGTGGGAAAGGAAAGACACCCACAGTGCGGGTCAGGTTGGCCAGGCTTCTCCCACTCAGCTGTCCCAAGTGCCAGGCAGCTTGAGGGCCACAGTGTTGGTTTTGAAGAAGTGGAAATGCAAATTCTAGGAGTCTGTGGCTGTGAAAGGAGAACCAGGGAAAGAGGAAATGGGGCATGGGGTGGGGGTGGAGGGAGCCAGATGTGTTTTCTGAGAAGGCTGAAGAAGGGCTGTGCCTTACAAATTCAACACCAGCAGGTAGCAAGAAGGCCTTGCTGGGTAGGGTGCAGTGATGCAGGCCTGTAATCCCAGCACTTTGGGAGGCTGAGACAGGAGAATTGTGAGTTCAAAGCCAGCCTCAGCAACAGGGCTGGGAATATGGCTCAGTGGTTGCCCCTGAGTTCAATCCCTGGTACCAAAAAAAAAAAAAGAAGGCCTCCCTGGAAATTTAATGGTGAATGTTCCCTGGGGTGGCGGGGTGAGGAGGTTTTGGAGGGTTGGTAAGTGGGATGCCTTGAGCCTCCAGCCCCCATTGCTTGCACCCAATGGGGCTCCAGTAATCTGTCCTCCATGGGCCATACCAGACCTTTCCTGAGTCCCTTGTCTCCCCGATACATAATTAGCTCTACATGTAATCTCTCCACCCCTGCTCACTGGACTAAGATTGAACCCAGAGCTAAATTTTACCACTGAACTACATCCCCAAGTCTTTTTATTTTGAGACAGTCTCACTCAAATACTAAGGGTCTCTCACTAAATTGCTGAGGCTGTCCTCCAATTTGCTATCCTCCTATCTCAGCCTCCTGAGTCTCTGGGATTACAGGCATGTGCTGCTATGCCAGCCATAACTCATATTCTTTTTTTTGGTACTGGAGATTGAACTCAGGGGCACTCAACCACTGAATCACATCCCCAGCCCCATTTTGGGTTTTATGTAGAGACAGGGTCTCACTGAGTTGGTTAGTGCCTCGCTCTTGCTGAGGCTGGCTTTGAACACGTGATTCTCCTGTCTCAGCCTTCCCTAAGTGCTGGGATTACAGGCCTACGCCACCACGCCTGACCCCATAATTCATATTCTGACAATCGAATGTTTTTGTTTTTGTAGACCCACTCTTGGAAGTGTTATCTAGTGGTTAAGAGTGTGGGCTCAGGGTGAGGGGCCAAGGTTGAACCTCAGCTTGTCCTAGGGCAAGCCACTCATCCTTTCTCTGCTTCAATCTCCTCATTTGTAAAATAGAAACAGTAATACTTGCCTGGTAAGGTCCTGGGTGGATTTAATGAGTCAAAGCAGAGGTGCACATAGGAATCACTCAGAAATTGTTCAGTACTATTATCAGATAAATCAGTGCTGTCCCTAAAAACCAATTCTTTTAAAATAAACATAATAACTAAGGGTAGTGAGGGGCTAGGGATATCGCTCAGTTGGTAGAGTGCTTGCCTCCTACGCATAAGGCCCTGGTTTAATCCCCAGCACCACATGCACCACATGCACCACAAACAAACAAACAAACCTAGGGGTAGTGGAAACAGTGTGGTTTTGTATGTGGATGGGCACTTTGTTGCACTGTGCAGGTCTTACCTACCCTGGGGTTGTGGCCATCCTGGAATCCAACCTGAGCCTGGCCCAGCCAGCTTGCCCAGGAGTAGGCTCAGGCTTAAGTGAGGAGGGTTGTACTCATGGACCTTTGGAGGTGGGCCTGGGCAAGGAGATGGGCAGCTTCTCTGGTTTTCTCTAGCTTCCTGAACCGAATAAGCTCCCGGGGGCCTAACGCCAGGAAGCATCTAGGAAGACTCCTGGCTGGGTAACCTCAAACCTGGTAATTTCAGAAGTCCAAGAGCACCAGATCTGACACAGCTCATAGGAAAATCCTGAAGACCGAGTGAGAAAAGTCAATAGAGATAACTCTTCTTTGAGAAGTCAGAATTTAAATGTTGTTGGGTGTGGTCTCATTTGTGGCCTTGCACAAATGAAAGGAAAGAACCCCAGTCCTGCAGGGTTCCCAGGCTGCTGGGTTCCCAAGAGAGGGCAGGGTGGCACTGGGGCTCCAATGTGCGGAGTCCAGCAGGAGTGGGGGAGGGTGTTTGAGGCTGCACAAGCCCTCAGGCCACTAGTCCTGAGAGGTGGAAGGCTCTGGCCTTTCCCTTGATAACTTCCTGGAGGATGTGCACAACCTTGGGCCTGAGGTGCCTGCTGTGACCCAGTGGGTCAGCATCTGGGTGCTTCAGAATGGGCTCGGGCTGAGAATAATACTGGGGATAGAAGTTTCCACCACTTGGCTTCACTAAAATTCAGGAGACAGATGTTGATAAAGGGAAACAGGTTTATTCAAAGCCAGCTTTGAAAAAGAAGAAACTCTTACTGTCTCGAATCTTCTTCATCTTTGGCCATAAACAGCTTTCATTTTATTCTATTTCTTTCTGCTTTTTTGTTTGTTTGTTTTGTTTTTAGAGGGTGGCATTAGAGTTTGAATCCTGGGGATGCTTCACCACTCAGCTACATTCTGAGCTCTTTTTATTTTTTTATTTTGAGACAAGACCTCACTTAAGTTGCCCAGGCTGGTCTTGAATTTGCAGTTCTCTTTCCTCTTGCCTTAGCCTCCAGAATAACTGGGACTACAGGCATGCACCGGAGTGTGCTCTACACAGTTTTTGTAAGAGAAAAGGGGTTATAAAGGGACAAAAGGCAGAATACATATATGTGTGTGTGTGTGTGTGTATGTTTATATCTACCTATCTATGCATACACACACACATATTTAGTTAGGTTGTGCAAGTCAGAAATATGCCGTACTGTTTCCCTGGTGTCCTGCCTGGCTCAGGGGCAGCTTCTCAGTTTCCATTCTCAGTAGGAAGAAACTTCAGATACAGAAAAGCAGGTATCATAAGCAAGATCTGTTCCTGCAGTTCCAGACCTCAAGAATGACTGTCACACAAGTCCCTGTTTGGCCAAGTTTCCTGTGCTCAGACTGTTTTGGTTTAGTCTGGTGAGGAAACTCAGTACCCAGCTCCTAAGATGAGCTTCCCCGTCAAGGCAGTCAGACATGGCCTGGGACACCAGAATTTTCCCCTCAGGAGTCTCTGGGAGCCTTGACTACAACCTTGACAGCGGAAGGTCTGGCTAACTGGCCTCATCCAGGGCCAACATGGTCTCAGCCACTGCCCAGCCTCCAGGAACCAAGCCTTCATCCCAAGTCACCAGATCTCAGTGAAGAGGGCAGAGGAACACTCTCTATAGGACAGACAGAACCCAAGCAACTTTGACAAAAACACTCAAGAAGCTTTGAGGGAAAACATTTGAGAAAGAATGGGGTGAAAGGTATTATTGAATAAGAATATCAATGGTCAGTCTTATTCAAACGTGGGAAATGCACCTGGAGGGTAACCCGTAGCCATATTAATGAGCACCATCTAAGTCCATTTCAAATGTAAAAAACCTTGAGACTGTCCTGTGGGAACACCTCCAGTCAACTCCTTTGTCCCAGAGATGGAAAACAGAAAGTGTGTGTGTGGGGGGTGAACCTGGATGAAGTTATAGGAAAGTGATAGCCTTGATACTTTTTCAATGCCTATTTTATATGGATATTGCTCCTTGCTCTACCAGAACCATACATAAACTCCTAAACTGGAACAACAAAATGGGTTTTTCTGCTATCAGGCCCCCTCCCACATGGCAGGAGTTCTACCTCTTCCTTCTTAAGTAAATCTTACTCTGTTTACTCTTCTTTTTCATGATTATCCATGGGTTTTAGTCTTCAAAATTTGTGACACAAGAACTCAGAAGGAAATTGGCAAAGTGAGGAATCTAGTCTCATCTCAAAACTTAATCGTGGGTTCAACACCAGCCTCAGCAACAGCGAGGTGCTAAGCAACTCAGTGAGACCTTGTCTCTACAGAAAATAGGACTGGGGATGTGGCTCAGGGGTCAAGTACCCCTAAATTCAATCCCAGTACCAAAAAAAAAAAAAACCAACCAAAAAACCAAAAAATTTCCAGTTTCACTATGGGAAATGCAACCCATGAGAGCAATTACACCTTGTTTGAAAAAAAAATAAATGAGCATTTCTTTAGAAAACCACTTGACACTGGGAAACTATATTGGCCAAATTACACTGTTATATGGTGTGCAGGCACAAATACGCAATTCCCACCATTATGTATAATGCACCAATAAAAATATGGACAAAAGTTAAATTTGAATAATAATAATTATTATTTTTTGGTACTGGGGATTGAACTCAGGGGTACTCGACCACTGAGCCACATCCCCAGCCCTATTTTGTGTTTTATGTAGAGACAGGGTCTCACTGAGTCGCTTAGCGCCTCGCCTTTGCTGAGAGGCTGGCTTTGAATTCATGATTCTCCTGTCTCAGCCTCCCTAAATGCTGGGATTACAGGCGTGTGCCACTGGGCCTGGCTAACTTTGAAGAATTATTGTGACTCCCGTGAGAGAGAAGAAGAGGGCGGGGAAGAGAAAGAACAAACAAAAAAGAAAAGAAAGAAAAAAATAAGAAAACCACATGATTTGTCTTTGAATCATAACTATATGTACCAGTAAAATACAAATGTATTATATCTTGGAAGATGTACTGTTTAATTGTGAGTCTGTTCCAGATTCCTGGAAACGCCACAGAATTTTTTCGATTTCTTTAGTAAAAAAGGCCGGTTTTTGAAACTAATCTGATAATTACAATGGACTCATTTATTATATTTCAAAGCCCTAAGGTGTGACATCTGGAAAGAAGAAAAACAAAGGAAGCCAGGAGCTTCCTGGAGGACTGCTGGGGGTGGGAAGTTAAGGTAATAAAATGCAAATGGAGGAGCAGGAGGAAGCAGGAGGCAGCAGGTTAAATGTATTCACTGGGTCTCAGGCTTGAGCAGAGGCCTAGTGGATGCCTGTGGCTCCTGCAGGGTTGGGATTTCCTCCCGCAGCCCCCTGATCTTTCAGATTTATCATCTCTACATAATCTTCAGGCCACACCATTGTTGAGGTCTTGGGAAAAACAACTTCCTGAGAAGGGCTTGCAGGTCTGGCTGTGAAGGGGATGGGCCGAGCTGAGTTGGTTCAGTCTGAAGCTCCCTGTCCTGGTTGATTCATACACAGCCATGCTCCACCTATTCCCCCAGTACAAACTGTGCTTTTGTTATAGGAATCCTAGGCCTGACTCTGGGGATCTGTCCTGAGTGAGCCATGTCATTAACATAGACCAAATATGTTTTTGTCTCTCTACAATGTCAGGATTTATTGAATAATAAAAAATTCATAAAGCTACACCACTTTCATCAGAGCCAGTTCACTGAATACTCAGGTCACCTGGTGGTCACAAGCCAGGCAAACACAAGTTCTTTTATTCTAGTCTTGATTTCTAACATTCATAACACCCAAGTCACGTATCACACTTCACACAATTATATATACAGGTTACAGAAGGCTCAGGAGGCCAAATTCAGAGCACAGGCAGAGAGCAGATATGAGTGCAAAAAATCACTGTAGGTGGTCAGATAAGATTATGAACTGGCCAGATAATTTGTTTCGAGTAGAGCTCTCAAAGCCTAAGAACTTATTCTGGGCTAAGGTTGGGCAAGTCCCAGTGTCAGCCTGAGATGTCAACTTGGAGTGGGCCATGTGTGGTCATCAAGGGCAGGGGAAACCATACTCTGCTAAGGTGATTTTTCTTGGCAAGACTTGTGACCAGGTGCTGGGGTCAGGGTGCTGCCGTGTCTAGTCTCAAGGTGCTCCTCCTTCAATGGGCCTTGAGTAAGGATTGCTTCATTTGGTGGTCTGATGTGTTGAAGAAGTTCCCGGAGCCGGGCGCGGTGGCTCACGCTTGTAATCCCAGCACTTAGGGAGGCTGAGACAGGAGAATCGCGAGTTCAAAGCCAGCCTCAGCAATGGCGAGGCACTAAGCAACTCAGTGAGACCCTGTCTCTACATAAAACACAAAATAGGGCTGGGGATGTGGCTCAGTGGTCGAGTGCCCCTGAGTTCAATCCCCGGTACCA
>PVHX01031428.1:0-14874 GCA_004024805.1 Geosciurus inauris | reverse complement strand
CAGACTGCCTTTGGGTGGGGTTGGCTTGCACTGGTGTCTCTGGAGCAACTCTTACCCTGAATTTGGGTTCCCCAGTGGCTTGAGGTAGCAGTCGCTGGTCTCCCTTTGGCTGGACAACCATGGAGGTTCCCTGAGTTTGGGCTCCCCAGTGGCTAGTGGCTAGCAGTCCCTGGTCTCCTGTTGGCTGGACACCCGTGGAGTTACCTGAGGGTGGATCTGGGCCCTCTGTGGCTCCTGCCTGTCCAAAGGAACTCTGGAGCGGTAGAAGCATTATTTCTTAGTTTCCACACTTCCAGGGATTTTCTGGTTATATTTTTACTACTGATTCATTCCATAATTTCATGGTGGTCAGAAAATATAATATAATTCATATACTTTCACTCTTTTGAAATATGTTCATATTTGCTTTATGGCTTAGTGTATTTGAAACAATATATATTCTGCAGCTGTTGTGTGCCATATTCCATATATTTCTACCAAGTTTATTCATGTCTACTAAGATCTCTGTTTTCTCTATCTTTACTTATTTGCTTATTCTAACAATTACTAAGAGAGGTGTTAAAGTCTCTTTGTGATCTGAATTTATTTGTTTCTCTTTGTAATTTAGTCTAGTTTTGCTTTACATGTATTTGAGGACCTGTTAGGATACACTTATATTCATTTACCTTCTTGGTAAATTCAAGCTTTCATCATTATCAATTGGTCCTTTTCATCTAGTTGTTTTATTATAGTCTTTTCTCTTATTGAAATAGCAATATTGGAATATTTGCTTTCTTTTGGTTTATTTTATAAGTGTATATTTTCCAATAATTTTTCTTTTAATCTTCTGCTTCCATGTGCTTCCTCTAAACACCATATATTTGATTTTTAAGATCTGTTCTCACAGTCTTTATTTTTTTAACTGGAGCATTTTATTATTACATTGTATATTATTACTGATACATTTTGCTAAAATTGCTGTGTAATTTTGTATTTGTACTGATTTTTTTACACTTTTCCCCACCTTTTTGCATTATTTTATATTGTTTTAATCCTTTACATTTTGAAAATCATTCTACTTTATCCTTTTATTGGTTTTGGACATACACACTATTTCTATTCTTTTAGAAGTAGCAATTATATCATAAATTCTTGACATTGAAATATAATGACAAACATACCTCTATACTCCTCTCTGACAAGCTAAAAAGTTTACAACATTTAAACTTTATTCCATGACTGTGTTATATGCTATTATTGTTGTATATTGTAATCATAAATACTTTAAATCCCATGAGAAATTATTACTTTTTTTCACACAATGCTTATTTAGACTAATTCATGTATTTACCATTTTCTTTGCTCTTCATTTCTTGTCGCATCTCTGAACTTGCTTCAGCAATAACTTACCCTCTTCCTAGAAACATCTTCAGAGTTCATTTAGTGAATCAACTGGAAGTGGACTGTCCCAGTTTTTTCTTTTTGTCTAAAAATATATTTATTTCATTATTAACTTTAATTATTCAAGAATATTATATGGTAGTATATAATTTTAAATTGGAACTTATTTCCTTTCAGCACTTGGACAAAAATTATTTGGTTGACTTTCACTGATGCTGCTAAGAAATCAGTCAAAATAAACCGTCAGTCTCTTAAGAACTCTTGAAAAACGTTTATTTTCTCTGAATGCTTTAAATTTTCTTTTTGTCTTTGGTTGTCTGCAGTTTCATAAAAGTACATATAGTTGCAGTTTTTACCCCCTATTCATTCTGCTTGGAGCTCAGCCAGTTGTTACATTGTTCCATGAAATTTTGTGGTTTTTTTATTTTCTCTTTCCTCTTCTAAGAATTAAATATTGGTTGGATCTTTTTACTGAATCTCTGTCTCTCTTATATCATTTATTTTTATCTGTTTTTACTGGGTTTCATTCTGTAAGAGTTCCTTTCTAATCTTTACATATATTCTAATTTTGCAATATTTAATTTGCTCTTAAGCCCATTCATTCAGTTCTTAATGTTAACTCTAGAATTTCTGTCTAACTGGTTTTCAATCTATATAACTAAGAAGAGTTTCTGGTTTTGTATTAAAGGAATCACACAAGGGCACGTATTACAAATATGAGGAAGTGGGGGCCATTGGGGCTGTATTAGGGACTTTCTATCACAGGTTTGGTTTCAAAATTTGAAGCCTAAATCTCCACAGATGGAGTAAGCACAGTTATTTTACAGACAATGTTTAATATTTCTAGAATTTCTCTGGGTCTGTTTATGTTGCCTATTATTTCGGCCAGTTCCATTTCACAGCGTATTTTTCCTTGAGTGTCTGATTATCTTTGTATTATTTCCTAAGTAAAAAGTTATTAGTAGAAGTAATTTGAGCCTGAGAAAGATGTTGTCTTTCTCTAAATAATATTTTTAAAAGATTGATGTATAATTATTTTCTGTTGATTAAAAATTAAAAACTGATTTGGTAATATGGGGGAGAATTAGTAATTTGAATTCATCTTAATCCTAGTTCAAGGCTTGAGATTTTTTTGTTACCCAGATAGCTTGAGGCTTGTTTGCAGTCCATGTAAGGACTAGTTTGTTTCTAGTTTGTTCTCTTTCATGAAATGCAGACTTGTATGGTGGGGGTTGTTTCCTAAGATCTCCAATCATTTTGGCCTTGGATTTTGGCATTTTTACTCTATCTCTAAAGTCTTCTTCAAAGTATGACTCTGTCTTTGAGTTATTGCTTCCAGATTGATACATTTCCTCATGACAAAAGCTGTCCAACTGAAGGGCTCAGTTTCCTGGATTTGCACCTTCTTCCTAGGTCTTTGTTCAGTAATTTTTCTACCATCTCATTACTTTTTGATGCTTAAAGAAAATTAAAAAATATTTCATCACTTGTTTTAGCTGCCTTCAGTGGGAGGGTTGGTGTGTGTAGCCTAATACATCATTGAGAAGGAGAAGTTCTCGTTGGCTTTTCCTCAAGTTTTACCATATGGGTTTGTATTTCAAAGCATATGGCATTTAAATTCCTTTTTATATTTATAAAAACTTTTTATATGGTATGCATGTTGTGAAAATTCTCTCATTGTCATCCATGTTGATATGTGTAGTGCTGGTTCATTCATTTTCACCACGGGATAGAGTTTTGTTCTATGAACATGCTACATTATATTTATCAATTCTACTGTCAATGGATATTTTGATTATTTTCAATTGATTTGCTATAATGAACAGTCTTACAATGAAATTGATAGCATTTAATGGAAATATTTTAAATACTTTTAAGTAAATAGTCTCTGGTGCAAAGTCAGTTTCAGTAGCTTGAGGGGGAAAACACTATCCATTGATTGAGATGGAAATTGATAAACTCACTAGTGAGCTAGAGTGAGAGGAAAATCAAGAGAAAAAAATTGTCCCCAGAAATGTCAATTTTTTTCATAATTAATTAATTAATTAATTAATTTAGGTTTACATGATAACAGAGTGCAATTTGATTCAATGTACACAGATGGAGGATAACATTTCGTTTCTCTGATTGTAAGTGATATAGAATCACAACATACATGCAGTCATACATAAAGCTAGGGCTATGATGACCATCATATTCCACCACCTTTTAAAGGTTGAGGAGGGCAGAGAATCCCACAGAAGACACTGAAAAAGAGCAGCAAAGAAGTGGGAGACCACTAATGGAGTGATGACTTGGGGAGAAAGGAGGCTGACAGTGTCCTATGCTGCTGAGAGTCCAAGCCATGAGAGCCTTTGGGGTTTAGCAAGAAGGAGGTCAGTTGTGCCTTGGTCAGTTTTGCAGAGCTGGGCTTGGGGAGGAAGGGAAACAAAAGGCAGGTCCCCATGGAGTGTGGAGTTGGGGGCAGTAAGGATAGAGGCAACGAGCCAGACACTTTCAAGAACATTGTTAAGGGGAGCGAAGGAGAGAACCAGAAGAAGGTGGACCAAGGTGCTCAGTTTTGCTTTAAGCAGAAAGAGAGTTGAGGATTTTAAAATGAAGATGTGAAATAACCTGAATAAATGAAAACTTTGAAGAATGGAGGCAGGGGGGGAGAGAGAAAGGGAAGATAGTGATGTGACAAGCTCCCAAGGAAGAAGGAGGGAGGCTTATGGGGAGTTCACACTAGTGAGGGACCATGCTGCCCACAGACATCTGGAAAAATAAATGATCATTCCTGGCTTCCACAAAATAGCTGTTTTTAAAGTCTCTCTCTTTCATCCCTCCTGTTTCCCCAAAGTAATAACTTCTTTTAGTTGGGAAAAGGGGGCCAAATTAAATAAATATTTTTAATTTTAAGTAGGTGTTATACTATCAAAGTACGAAGTATGAAGCATGTTCTAAATATTCTAAATCCAGAGCACTTCCACCTGGAACATGTACTAAGATAGTAGCAAATAGTCATGAACAGGGTTAGGGAGAGGCACACAGAAGACTCATAGGTAACTAAAATGCTCTTTCCAAAAGTGGATTGTGGGCACAAAGATGTTAGTTGTATTCTTTTCCTTTATGATTATCCTTTTGTATGTACTCGATGTCTAATAAAAACAATTTAAAAAGTTGTTTCATAATAGACCTGACAATGTGTCAGACAACTCCTAGTTTTACTGCTGGGCTCATGAATATTTGCTTTATGTATATACACACACAGATACATGAGCACATACATTTATACCTTTATATTATCAAACGTTACAAAATGCATCACTTAAAAAGTCAACAGATTCATTAAGAGAAGAAAAAGTTCAACAAAGAAATGACCTGACACTACATCTCAAAGCACTAGAAAAAGAGGAACAAACCAACACCAAAAGAAGTAGAAGAAAGGAAATAATTAAAATCAGGGCTGAAATCAATGAAATCGAAACAAAAGAAACAATTCAAAAAATTGACAAAATAAAATTGATAAATAAAATAAAATTGATAAAACCTTAGCTACCCTAATGAAAAGGAGAGAGAAAACCCAAATTACTAAAATTTGTGATGAAAAAGAAAATATCATGCCAGACTCCATTGAAATACAGAGGATAATTAGAAACTATTTTGAAAATTTATATGCCAGTAAAATAGAAAACCCTGATGACACCGACAAATTTCTAGAGGCATATGACTTACCCAAACAACCAGGAGGACATTCACGACTTAAACAGATAAATTTCAAGGAAGGAAATAGAAGACACCATCAAAAGCCTACCAACCAAGAAAAGCCCAGGACCAGACAGAATCCCAGCCAAGTTCTACAAGACCTACAAAGAAGAACTAACACCAATACTCTTCAAATTATTCCATGAAATAGAAAAGGAGGGAACCCTTCCAGACTCATTCTATGAGGCTAGTATCACCCTGATACCAAAACCAGACAGAGACACATCAAAGAAGGAAAATTTCAGACCAATATCCCTGATGAATATAATTGTAAAAATTCTCAATAAAATTTTGGCAAATCACATACAAAAACATATTAAAAAAATAGTGCACCATGATCAAGTGGGGTTCATTCCAGGGATGCAAGGTTGGTTCAACATATGGAAATCAATAAACATAATCCATCACATCACTGGACTTAAAGATAAGAATCATATATTTTATCAATCAATGTGGAGAAAGCATTTGACAAAAATACTGCACCCTTTCATGTTTAAAATACTAGCAAAACCAGGGATGATAGGAACATACCTCAACATTGTAAGAACAATCTATGCTAAACCCAAGGCCAACATCATCCTAAATGGAGAAAAATTGGAATCATTCCATTTGAAAACTGGTACAAGACAGGGATGCTCTCTTTCACCACTTCTATTCAACATAGTCCTTGAAACTGTAGCCAGAGCAATTACACAGATGAAAGAAATTAAAGAGATACAAATAAGAAAAGAAGACTCAAACTATTATTATTTGCTGAAAACATGATACTATATTTAGAGGATCCAAAAAATTCCACCAGAAAACTTGTAGAATTAAAAAATGAATTCAGCAAAGTTGCAGGATATAAAATCAACACCCATAAATCAAATGCATTTTTATACATCAATGATGAATCCTCTGAAAAAGAAATCAGGAAAACTACCCCATTCACAATAGCTTCAAAAACAAAAACAAAACCCAAAACAACAACAACAAAAAATCTTGGGAATCAATCTAACAAGAAAGGTGAAAGACTTCTACAATGAAAACCACAGGACACTAAAGAAAGAAATTGAAGAACTTAGAAGATGAAAAGATTTCCCATGCTCTTGCATAGGCAGAATCAATATTGTCAAAATGGCCATACTACCCAAAGTGTTATACAGATTCAATGTGATCCCAATTAAAACCCCAATGTCATTCCTTATAGAATAGAAAAAGCAATCATGAAATTCATTTGAAAAAAATAAAAGACCCAGAGTAGCCAAAGAAATCCTTAGCAAGAAGAGTGAAGCAGGAGACATCACAGTACCAGACCTTAAACTACACTACAAAGCTATAGTAACAAAAATGGCATGGTATTGGCACCAAAATAGACATGTAGATCAGTGGTACAGAATAGAAGACACAGAGACAAACCCACATAAATATAGTTATCTCATACTAGACAAAGGTGTCAAAAACATACATTGGAGAAAAGATAGCCTGTTCAACAAATGGTGCTGGGAAAACTGGAAATCCATATGCAGCAAACTGAAACTAAACCCCTATCTCTCACCATGCACAAAATTCAACTCAAAGCGAATCAAGGACTTAGGAATTAGACCAGAGACCCTGCACCTAACAGAAGAAAAATAGGCTCAAACCTTTATCACATCAGATTAGGCTCTGACTTCCTTAGAAAGACTCCTAAAGCATAAGAAATAAAATCAGGAGTCAATAAATGGAATGGATTCAAGCTAAAAAGCTTCTTCTCAGCAAAAGAAACAATCAACGAGGTGAACAGAGAGCCTTCATTCCGGGAGCAAATTTTTGCCACACACACATCAGATAGAGCACTAATCTCCAGGATATATAAAAAACTCAAAAAACTTAACATGAAAAAACAACCCAATAAACAAATGAGTTAAGGAGCTGAAAGGACACATCTCAGAAGAAGATATATAATCTATTAACAAATATATAAAGAAATGTTCAATATTTCTAGTAATTAGAGAAATGCAAATCAAAACTACTCTAAGATTTCATCTCATTCCAGTCAGACTGGCAGTTATCAAGAATACAAGCAACATTAAGTGTTGGTGAGGATGTGGGGAAAAAGGCACACTCAAACATTGCTGGTGGAACTGCAAATTGGTGCAACCAATCTAGAAAGCAGTATGGAGATTCCTTAAAAAACTTGGAATGGAACCACCATTTGACTCAGCTATCCCACTCCTTGGTCTATACACTAAAAAAATTGGCATACTGCAATAATACTGCCATTTCAATGTTTATAGCAGCACAATTAACAATTGCAACCTAGATGCCTTTCAATAGATGAATGGATATAGAAACTGATATATATATACATGCACATATATATATAACTATATATATGTGCACACACACATATATATATATAGACAATGGAATAATACTCAGCATTAAAAAAGAATAAAATCATGAAATTTGCAGGTAAATGAATGAAGTTGGAGAACATCATGCTAAGTGAAGTAAGCCAATCTCAAAGAACCAAAGGATGAATGTTTTCTCTGATTAGTAGATGCTGATCTATAATGGGGGTGGAGGAACATGGGAGAAATGGAGAAACTTTGGATAGGCAAAGGGGTAGGAGAGGAAGAGAGGGTGCATGGGGGTAGGAAAGATGGTAGAATGAAATGGACATCACTACCCTAGGTACATGTGTGAAGACATGAATGGTGTGACCCTACCTTGTTTACAATGAGAGAAATGGAAATTTGTGCTCTATATGTGGACTGTGACTTGAAATGCATTCTGCTCTTTTAAAAAATAAAAATAAATAATTTTTTAAAAAAGTCAACAGAGAGAGGTAAATCTTCTATGAACTTCAAGGAGATTGTTGATCTGGAAATCCTAATTAGGAAATTCCTGCTCCTGGGTTGAGGGAGCTCAGGAGGACCAAGCTGGAGGACGTATTGGCTTCAGAGCCAAAGTTGTGCAGACTCTGTGCTGACCTTTTCACTCTTCCACTGGCTGCCAGAGGTGAGGCCATGTAAGCCTACATTTGAGTACCTGGGCCCCCTGGGTCCTGCTGACAGATTGGGCCCAAAGCAGATGGCACTCAGGTGGCTTTTACCAGATTGCTATCTCTCTGTGTGGTTCCCACTACCTCCTTCAGTAGCATTTTGGGCCACAGAGCTGCTTTGTGGGTCCCAGCTATCTGCTTGGAGGCTCTGGCCTTTATTCCTGTAGGCCTTTGGGTCCAGTCTGATTTCTTCTTACATAGCTACCACCTCCTCTCATTCTTGATGTTCCCTTCCCTGAAGACTGGCTATGAAATGGAGTGAGTCTCTCCATCTCCAAGATAACCTCCAAGTGCCCTGTTATTTCGCTTTTTTTAAACTTTAAATTTTTATATACAAAGGTTGTCACATAATTGGATATTTCTCTACTTTGTACACAATTATTCACCACAGATAGGCTGCTTCTGAATTTCTCATCTGGTGAAGGCAAGCACTAAAATCCTGATTTTAGCAGAAGAGTAGTAGAAATGTGTCAGTGGTTTAAGTAGAAAGTAGTAATATGGGCACATGGCTCTGGCACCCAGTATCAGGAATGTACAAATGTCTTTATTAAAAAATGTAGAATAAATTACCTGTAGGCATGCACAATGACAGCAGTAAGCCATTATTTATTGTCAACTGAAACCAGTAACTGATGGTTATAGTGATTTCCTTAAATATCAACCAGCCTTTTCTCCATTTTCTTCGACTGACTTCTCTGAAGTTATTGGTGAGGAACCCTGCCTTGAGCTTCCTGTCACAGCTCATTAATAATGATAAAGCACTGTTCTGAGAATTAGAACATGCCACCTCCCACACCACCTCCCATTCCACCCATTGTACCCATTCCAGGGAACTTTTCTTCTTTAGGAATTTCTGTGACTACAGCTTCTGCTGTAGTTAACAGAGGAGCAACTCCAGCAGCATCCAATAAAGCAATTCTTAACAATCTTTGTTGGGTCAATGATTCCTTTTTCCACCATATTCACAAAATCTCCAAGCATAGTGTCTTAGCCAACTTCCGAGGAACACTGCAGAATTTTCTCAACTATCAAAGATCCTTCAACATCTGCATTCTTAGCAATGGTCACTGCAAGAATTTTGAGTGTTCTTTTAATGATTTCTATACCAATTTTTTGCTCTTCATGGGCTGGAGTTAGTGAGTCCAAGGCTGGAATGCACCGAACCAGAGCACAACATCCACTTAGAACAATGCTTTCTTCAACAGCAGCTCTTGTAGCATCGAGGGCATCTGTAACTCTTTCTTTTCATTCACTTTGATATCACTTGTCCCACCAACCTTCAGCACAGCTACTCCATCTGAAAGTTTTGCTAATTGTTCATTCAGTTTTTCCTTTTCATATTCACTAGTTATGGTTTCTAATTGCTTTGTGATTTCCTGAATACATTTTTCAATTGGAGCTTTATCACCTCTTCCTTTCAAAAGCATGGCATCATCTTTGGTGACAACTCTCCAACTTTCCCTAAATCATGAGGCTGAACATCTTCAATATTTAGGGTCAAACCCTCCTCACCAAACACTGCGCCACCAATAGCAATAGCCATATCTTTAAGTTGGTTCTTTCTGTTGTTACCAAAACCTGGGGCATGCCACAACCTGAAGACCAACTTTTAGCGTATTTAAAACAAGTGTACTTAGAGCTGCTCCATCAACATCTTCAGCAATTATGACCAAGAGTTTATGGTGAGCACTGGCAATTTCAAGAGCAGGTACAATGCACTGGATGCTACAATTTTTCTTTTCACTCAACAGAACATAAGCATCCTGGAATTCACATTTCTGACCTTTTGATGTATTAACAAAGTATGGAGAAATATAGCCTCAATCAAACTTCATGCCTTCAATACTTTCTAATTCATAACTGTTTTTCCATCCTTTACTGTGATCACACCCTTTCTTCCAACCTTTTTCATTATATCAGAAATAATGTTGCCAATTTCTTTGTCTCCATTTGCAGAAATCGTAGTAACCTGAGCAATTTCTTCAGGAGTTGTCATAGGTTTAGACTGCTTTTTAAGTTCAGCAATTATAGTCTCAACAGGTAACATCACACCTCTACTGATTTCCACAGGACTAGCACCTTTGCTAACCTTCTCGAAGCCTTCCTTGGCAATAGAGCATGCCAGTACAGTTGCAGTGGTGGTGGGATCCCAGGCCTCTTCATTTGTATCACTGGCAACATCTTGAACCAGTTTAGCTCCAATGTGTTTGTATTTATCCTTTAAATCAATAGACTTTGCAACAGTGATACCATCTTTTGTTACTTTGGGACTTCCCCAGCTCTGTTCAATAATCACAGTTCTTTCCTTTGGCCCCATTATAACAGCTACAGCATGGGGCTAAATGGTCTACACCTTGAAGCATTAAGGCTTGGGCATCCCCACCGAATTTCACATCTTCGACATAATCCCAAGTGAGATGAGGAGCCAGTGCCCTAGCTACTGCTCTTATTTGGCAAAGGACTGTGGGTAATCGAAGTACTTCTGTGGGGCCTCGGAGTGCACGCGGCAAGGCAGGCTGCCTGCGGCGAGTGAAGGACAGAGTGCCTGTTATTTCACTTTGATTTTAGTAAGGCCAGACATTCTTGGGAGATGGATTCTCTTCCCACTGGTTACTCTTGTTCAAGGATTTCCCATAGGCTTGGCTGAACCTTTCTTGGAACTTTTCTGCAGTTAGCAACTCTCCCTGGTCAACCCCTTTCCTCTCTCCTTCCGTGGGTGTCAGGACACCCTCATGATCTCAGGCTCTCCTTTCTTTGTGCTTCTTCCCCATATGACTCTTTCCTCTCGAATTCCATCTTGATGTCGGCTTCTAGGTGAACCTGAATTAATTAATTAGTATTTTGTAGCACACATGTCTATAGAAGCAGTACAAGTAGGATCAAAATACTTCCTCTGGAATTTAGGTTTTTTGTGATGCTGTGTAGTGGGTCACATTCATCCTCATGAGCTCAGATAGAGACATCCTATCCTGGGGACTTTATTATACTTCGCTATGTATCTGGGATACAAAATTGTCCCTCAGTCTCCTATCAGAGAGAGACCTGGAGACTGCAGTCTGCTGCTGGATGGACAGGCAACCACAGATGTGCAAAGAAGTCCAGGTAGGTGGAACTCCATGTCTGAGGAGGCTGAGGCCAGAGGGTCTGGCAAGAGGCAAGCTGGATCTCCAGGTGGGCAGGAGGAGAGTATAGCAACCTGGCAGGTGGATGCAGTGAGGAGTCTGACAAACTACCCCGACTCTCCAGGAGGAGGTCAGATCCAAGACTTTAGTCCCTGAAGATTGAAATGGGGTCAATCCTGGATCCTAGAAGAACTGAACCATCACTGGGGAAAGCAGGACGCAGGTTGGAACAGGATGCTGACTGGATTTGCTCAGTGGTGCTTCACTGGACCTGGGACATGAAGGCAGGGCTCCTTGTAACCCTACCAGCTGGAAAGATGCTAGAATCAGAGTCTGATGTAGAAGGAACCAGAGAGTGGGATCAACTGGAGAGGGGGAGGCAGGGATGCAGGAGCAGGGGTGTTGCTACTGGAGTGGAGAGGAGTAGAGGCTCTTAGACACCTGGCTGTGCTGTGAGCCATGCAGGGCTTCAGTGGGCCGGTGCACCGTCTTGAGGGAGAAAACTTTGGAAGGCATTGGGAAGCTTTCATCTGGGGTACGTGTTACTTTGTGACAATCGCCCATCTGAAGTTTGCATTTTAGGGAGCATACAGGCACATGGACATTTCCTAAAGTGAGGTGATTGGCTCAGGTAGCCCTCTAGCAGCACATGAGCTGGAGAAACGTGAAGGCCCCCGAGACATGTTGAAAGTCCCTGGTAATGGTACTAATGAAAAATGGGTATTTAAGAAAGCTTTTCTTTAGCCAAGAATTCCAATTTCTTTTCCAAATCCATCTTCAACCCAAACTGTTAGAAATGGGAAAACTGGCATACCGAGCCTCTTCCTGGACTCAAGCTTAACAAAAATGCAAACTGCCAAAAATCTCTAAGTGGGAAGGAGAGCCAAGTTTTTCATAATATGAGTGCTGCAGTGTCAATCCCCGAATAAAGAGCGGCTCAAGAAGTAGCAGAATTGATGTAGGGACTGACCAAATTACAGGGGGCACATGGGTGCCAGTGGCAGGCAGAGGAGCTGTGGGGAGCAGGAGGCGGGGAGTTCCAAGGAATCATCTAAAGTGCAGTTTCCCACACTGCCTCTTTAGGACAATCTCCCTGGGAGGCAAGAGTGGGTGCTAGTTAGATATCCAATTGCCAGGTCTCTCTCCAACAGGCTGTTTGTAATCTCCAGATAATGACCCTAAGATGCTTTTAACAAGCACATTTAGGGACCATGGGTACAGACTAAAGAGGAAAGTGCTTTTCACATCAAGAGTCTTGGCCCCTTAGCCTAATCCTCTATTGGCCTCTGCTGCAAACGTTTGCTCTGAGATGTGTCTGGTGATTTCTATCCATGTTATGACCTCAATCTCTGTGGCAACATGTAGGGACCTTATTTGAATGGAAGCTGAATGTTGTAACTCAAGGGACCCTCTCAAGGGCCAGGAAGGGCATGTCATGTACTAACTATTTTCTGGCCACTGTGATAAACATTTTTTACAAGCAATATCTCATTTATTTCTCATGGCAACCTTAGGGAAGGTAATCCAGGAGAAAAATGAGGCTCATATAGGTCAAGTAACATGCCCCAAGTTATGCATTTAAAAAGAGCAGAGCTAAGATTTATTTGAATACTTTTTGGTTGACATCAAAGCCTTTAATCTTACATTGCATTTGAGATCAGCAAAACTCTTCATTTTAGGGAGGAGAAAACAGAGGGATAAAAGAAGGTACCAAGTGATTCCAGAGAGTTTTGATGAATCTGGAATGGAGTCCCAGGAACCCCATGTCCTGTTCTGGTGCTCTTTCTTTCAAACCATGCTGGTGCCTGATCAGGATTGGAAATCAAAACCCTGGAAGCCCCATGTAAGTCTCTTGCACAGACATCTCCCCTGGACAGGCCTCTGTAGAGGCTGCACTCTAATGGTGTCAGGCACTTCTTGGGGAGCTTCACAGGTGTTATGGTTTAGATACGTGGTGTTCATGACAAAGCACATGTGTGAGACAATGCAGGAATATTCAGGGGTGAAAAAAAATCAGATTATGAGACATGTAATCTAATCAGTGAATTCATACATTTAATGGATTAACAGTTTGAAAAGACTACTGTACGGGGTGGTGACCGTAGGCAGGCAGGGTGTGGTAGGAGGAAATAGAAGGAGGTGGAGGAGGAAGTGTGGCTCAGGGCATGACTTTGGGATTCATATTTCATCCCCGTAGCCTTGATCACTCTCTTTGCTTCCTGGATGTCGTGAACTGAGCAGTTTCCTCTGCGCAGTCCTTCTCCTGTGATGTTCTACCTCACCTTGGGTCCAGAGCAATGGAGTCAGCTCACCATGGACTGAACCTCTGGAACTGTGAGCCTAAATAACTTTTTCTCCTTTAAATTGTGCATGTTAGGCATTTTAGTCACAGAGATACAAAGCTGACTAATATACCAGCCCAAATGAACCCTGTATCACTCTGCCAAAATCTCAGACCTTTCTATTATCTGCTGCCTATTTCCTATTTCCCTATAAGAAAAAACTAAGAAAATTACATCAGAGCAAATGCTTATGAGTTAGATCTTTTGGACGAATTTTCTTTTTTCAAGGTTTCCTTGAAATCACTTTAACAGTTGATTGTGAAACCTTGCATTGTACTTATTAACATAGCAGGTGGGGACAGGGAATGTGCCCCCGTGTGCCAAACAACTCAGTGGGCAGCAGGAAGTTCACTGTTGAGCAGGCTGTGTTCTTTCACCTCTTGAACAAAGGCAGCTACCTTCAGGTTATGGTTTGTGCCCTGCAACCTCAGGACACCAGAGGGAACATGAACCTGCCCACGCCTCCTCTCAGCACCCACCCCACAATCCCACAATGTTCTGGGAACCTGCTTCCTTCTCTCCACATTCCTCTAGTAAAGTCCCTTCTTCCAGGGATGCCTTCCCCAGTTTTCTCTCTAATCAATTCCAATTCTTTTTCTAAAGCTGAGTTCATATTCAGCCTCCTTAATGGACATTTTTCTCATGCTTCACATGGAGATGGCTCTTCTCCCACTCAGGCGCCCCAGCACCTGCCATCTCACTGTTCTCCTGAATGTTGCCCTGCTCTGTATTTACTGCCATTTCAGTCTCAGCTGTAGGCCTGGATGTTGCTTGTGGACAGGGACTCCTGTCTTTCTTACCATGTCTTTCCTCAGTGTTTAGCACAGGACCTGCTAGGGTCAACATCAATCATTGCGGAAGACACAATGGATCTCCCAACATGCAGCCGTCATGAAAAACACTTTAATGGCTTTCAACCACCACCTAACTTTTGAGCATTTTCTCTTTGAAAAATCTTTTGTATTCCTCCTCCTCTCAGCTCTCAACTTCCCCAGTCCTTTCTGAGGCTCTGGTTGGAGGGGAACCTTTCACCTTTCAGAGCACATGCTGGGACATAAAGAGATTCTATTTCTTTCTTGGTCAAGATTCATCTGGCCAGGCGCGGTGGCACATGCCTGTAATCCCAGCACTTTGGGAGGCTGAGACAGGAGAATTGCAAGTTCAAAGCCAGCCTCAGCAACAGCGAGGTGCTAAGCAACTCAGTGAGACCCTGTCTCTATATAAAACACAAAATAGGGCTGGGGATGTGGCTCAGTGG
>PVHX01031427.1:0-14880 GCA_004024805.1 Geosciurus inauris | reverse complement strand
CATGCGCACTGTTATTGCTGAATCATTCCCCTTGGCTTTGTACCATTAAAAAGAAGATAAAAAGGTAATGGCAAAATAAAGCGCTGGCTCATTTGGACCAAAGCAGCTGTCTGCATATTCATTCCTTTTGCTTCATCTTATATTCAAATAAGAATAAGAATATAAGACGAAGAATATGATAAGAATATATTCGAATAAGAATATAAGATGAAGAATATTATAAGAATATAATATATTCGAATAAGAATAAGAATGTAAGATGAAGAATATTATAAGAATATAATATATTCAAATAAGAATAAGAATATAAGATGAAGCAAAAGGAATGATATGCAGACAGCTGTTTTCATCCAAATGAGCCAGCGCTTTTTTTTGCCAATACCTTTTTATCTTCTTTTTAATGGTACAAAGACAAGGGGAATGATTCAGCAATAGCATAGTGCGCATGCGTAAAGCTTATTGATGTCTTTAAAAGGTCCTGCTGTTCCTTATCTGCACTTAGTTCTATTTGTCCTCAAGCCACCTTCCTCGTTAGGAGGAGGAAAACATCCTTGCCTGCGAGATATGTCTGATTCTTGAGAACAAGAAGAACCTCTTGGCAGAACATTCTGTTTGCAGATATGCTCTGACTTTTTATGCTTATGCATCTTCTTTGCAAGCACACCAGCATCCTGTCACATCTGTTCTCTACAGGAGTTATTAGTGAGGTGAGCAGGGGCAAGGGCTCAGGAAGTGCTGAACTACCACTTGGGCTACCATTGGTGGACTGAATTTCCTCTGTTAACTCTTTGGTGCTTGCTAGATAAAAGTTCAACTGTTAGAAACAGCAGATTGCAGAGTATGCTGGCAAATCCCTTTTAGGGATAAACTGGGACCCTTGAGATTTAACTCCTCTTCTGCCCTGGTCCCACAGAATAAAGCCTATGGAACTCTCATGGCCACAGAAAACCACCCCTTTTTTCTCTGGTCTTGATACTTATTTATATATAATCCCTTCCTCTGTGTATACCAGATAAATTAAAATTCAAAGTACAGGCAATTCAGAGTTAAATGTGCTATAGTTAGTACCCCAGTCAGTCTGCCTCTACTTGGGTAACACTGGATTTGGGTGTTCTGTCCTAGTTATATGGCACATTGTTGAAGGCAGGCTAATGCCCAAGTATACCCCAATCTTTTCTACTCATCTGATGGTAGATTTTTTTTTTTTCAATCTTCCAATGTATATGCCTATAATTCATTTATAACTTTAAGAGGGACTCAGAAGAGGAGTAGATAATGTATTTGATGTATCGGTGAATGGAGAATCAGGAGGTTCATATTCTGTAATGTTTTTAAAATCATCCCTCTTAATATATGCTTTTTAGGGGTGCTGGGATATAATTCCAGTGTCACACACATTCTGCACACAAGCCTTACTTGTGATCTGTGCCTCTCGTTCTAATATCTACCTTGAAGTTGGGTTGTGTCATTCATTCCCATTAAATACTTTCCTTGATATGGTTGGATTTACTTTAATTAAAAGTAGAACATGGTAAAATTATGATGATGTAATCTAACAAAAAATGTACCTGGCTTCTAAAAATCACTATTTCTCACAGTTCCTTATTATTTTTAAAATTTTTTTTTAGTTGTAGATAGACACAATATCTTTAATTATTCATTTTTATGTGGTGCTGAGGATTGAACCCAGTGCTTCATGCATGCAAGGCAAGCGTTCTACCACTGAGCTACAATCCCAGCCCTCCCACAGTTTATTATTTAATTCTTCCTCACTGTACATCCTCTTTGTCCATGCCCCTGGGTTTCAACTCTGGAGAAATATGGCTCTACTGTCATATGTATAGGTCTTGTAAGTTCAGTCTCTGTTTTTGGTGGTGGTGTATCATCAATGGTGGTGGTGTATGATCAATAACAGAACAGTTTCTACAAATGGACAATGACAGCTTAAACTCTATCTTTCCTTCATGAGAATGCATTTATTCCACGTGCATCAATACTATTTAATTTTGTGTCTATAATATGATTTTATTTTATATTACCTAATTTCTAAAGATGTTGAGTTTTTTAATGATTATTGAATACTTAGACATCTCTTATATAAAGTGGCTTTCAAGTCTCTTCCCTGTGGAAAGAAAAGTGAGCTCAGACTCGAAGTGCAGTGGTGGAGAAGAGAAAGCTGCTTGCCTGAGCTGCCAGCTGTGTTTATATCAGTAGGTTTCCTCAGGTCACTGGCATCATCAGTGCATTACTGTCCATTGTATCATCAGGCAGGTTCCAGAGGAGCTGTGTGCCTGAGATCAAGGTCGAGGCTGATAAGGCTCTCACACAGCGCCTCCTCATGGAAGGCATTGCTATAGCAGCTAAGCATTCTACACTTTGCATAGAAATAATCCCAGTCACTGGACATCCTGCATTTTGTACAGGAACCTTCCCAGAATCTAGGCATCCTATACTTTTGCAAAGGACTTGCTAGATACCAAGCATGCCATAGTGATGAAGTCATCAGAGACCCCAGTCCCAAACACAGAACCCTTACATGCCTGCTTTTCTTTTGTAGTCTGTCTTTTCCTTTGTCATAAGTGTTTAATTATAATTTCTTAATTTAATTTATTTGTTTAATTATAATTTCTTTAATTAATTTCTTTAATTTTAATTTCTTTCACTCTGTCACTTCTCCTTGCACTTTAATGGAATCATTTGGTGAATACAATTTTTATTGTAGTATTATATGATTTATAAATTTAGAAATATTATTTTGTGTAACTTTGAAAAGAAAGAAGTGTTTTTGTTGTTATTGTTTTTGTTCTTTTTCCCTTTTGTGATATTGGGGATTTAAACCAGGGTGTCCTGCATTGAGCTATATCCTCAGCAATTTTTAAAATTTTATTTTCAGATGGGGTTATGCTCAGTTGCTTGGGTTGGCCTTCAACTTGTGATCCTCTGGCCTTAGCCTCCAGAGTACTGGATATTTCTATTTTCTTTCATATTTCAGTATTATTTATTCATGATTATTATAATCAGTACTTGGTGTGTGAAAATGAGTTGTTATATGCTCTAAGTTAAGGGAAAAGTAGCATTTTTATTATCACACAAATGTCTCAATATCCTAGCATATTTCTTTGGAAAGAATGCCGTTTTTCTTCTTCCCTGCACTGCAGTCTCTGTGATTTATCACTGTCTAAATAGCAAGGGAATTATTGAGAGTTTTGTTTTCATTATGAAGTCTGCACTGATGGCTGTAACTTCATAACATCAGTCATGTGTGGCTCATACTGTTTGGTCAGTGGTAGACTTCATGTACAACAATGGGTATAGCCTGTAGCCTAGCCACATGGTAGTCTGTGCCATCTACGTTTTTGTCATTACACTCATATTTGGAAAATGGCAAAATCATCTTAGAATGAATTTTCTAGAATGTATTCTCATCCAGGGAGACATCATTGTATATTTGCATATATGTGCAGTTATATAGTACATAATTGACATAAATTTTACTTATCAAATTTACTAGAGCTCTTTCAGTTTCATTGCTTTTATTTATTTATTTTTTTGTACTGGGGATTGAGCCTGTGGGTGCTTAACCAATGAGCCACATCCCAAACCCTTTTTTTGTATTCTATTTAGAGACTGGGGTCTCGCTGAGTTGCTAAGTGCCTTGCTAAGTTGCTCAGGCTGGCTTTGAGCTCTGGATCCCCTTGCATCAAGTTCCCAGGTTGCAGGTGTGCAACACCATGCTCGACTCATTTGCTTATTAAAAGTACCAACATTGACATTGGTGACTTTCTCCTGTGGTATGTTCATTTTCAGTATCTTGTAATTTTGCGCTTTTGCTTGGGATTTTCTTTTCTATACCCTTGTTTTTATAAAATTTACTTTTTTCAAACTATTGAGATGGATAATTGCTAATAAATTCTTAGTCATTTTATGTGTTCCTAATTTATGTCTGTATGTTTTTAACCTCAGCTTTATATGCATTCCACTTTTTTACAGCCTTAAGGAGGTTTACTTCGCACATATTAACCTGTATATATCTTAGGTATATAATTTTGTCTTTTGGCATATGTATGTACCCATGAAACCAGCAACACAATCAATAAACTTACCATATCCATTACTACAGTGTGTTCCCTAGGGTCTCTTTAAATTTCTCCTTTTGCTCTTCCCCTCAATCTTTTTTATGTAATAAATTCGATCTTATTGAGCATGGCAAGAACAGGAAAAACCTCAAAATTATAGAGATCCATGAATTACTCCGGAGGAAACATACCGTGTGCTATTACTTACATCCAAAAATAGAACATTCATGATGCCTGGACAACCCCTTCATCCCTCTTCCTCTTAATACCCCTCCATAATCCCCAGTGTAAGCACTCTTTTCCTTTTCTATGTAGTACTATTATTCTTTTTAAAAATCAAAGGAAGCAAACAATAAAACAGAAGGGTTATTCCTCTCTACTCATTAATACAGGAAGGGAAGGACAAGGGAAAAGCTGTGGGCTTGTCTCCAGCCCTGTCCCAACCCCAGCCGGCTGCTTCCTGATAGGAGAGGACTTGAGGTAAATCTGGAGATGAAGGAGGAGAGGGCTGAGGCAGCATGTGAGGCTGAGGGCTGCTAAGAGAGGCTACCAGGATGTAGTGGCAGGAAGGAGAAAAGGAGGAAGGAAAGGGAGAAGGGCAACTAGGGACCAAGGGAAAACTCAGATGGAGGCGGCCAGATGGTATAATAATGGCAGAGTGAGTGGGGTGGTGCCAGCATTTACACAGGTGGAAACAAGAAGGCTGGAGTGCAAATAGTGTCACCTCTGGTGCCGTTCTCCAGGCTACAGGCCATTAAAATGCTCACACCCTAGTTTTCCTCACTCTTACTTTCTAAACCCATTGGAAGGGTTCTTTGCTGTCACCCCAATTTCTGATTCTGCCAATTAGGATTCACTTTACCTTCCTTCTCGTCTCCTGCCTCCCTCTGTTTATTCCCCTCTCGTCCTCAGCAGGTTCTGTTCCCTCCTCAGCCCCGTCTCGTCCTCCTCTGAAAGGACAAAACTTCTTTGTTTTGTTCTTTCCAGAGTACCTTATCCTCCACTTTCTTCTTATCCTTCAGGTCCTTGACACCAAATAGACCACTGCCTCATGCTTTTTCCTGAGATGGTGCTGGGCCCCTGTTTGGACTGGTGTGAAAACTGGGTTCCAGTGTCCAGGCTAAAGGGCCCCGCACTGTAGAGTGTGGTGGCAGCTGGAGGAACCTTTCCCAGTGGTAAAGGCAGCAGTGGCAGGGGCCAGTTAGAGCATTCTCATAGTCTTTTTTTTCCACTTGTGTCTACGAATATGATTAATGGTTCATAGTGTGCACCTGAGTAGATAGCGCCACACTGTTTTCCAGAGTTTCTTTGCCTTTTACCTTGCCACAGCAGGCTTGACAATTCCGATCACTTAACATCTCTGTGACCATTAGTCTTTTTTTTAAATATTTTTTTATTAGTTGTTAGTGGGCCTTTATTTTCTTTTTTTATTTTATTTATTTTTTGTTTTGTTTTGTTTTCTTGTTTCATGTTTAGTTACAACTCTTTTTGGCAATTCTCTACACCTACAAAATTAACTCAGATACTGTCTACTATTTTTAAGTATGATTTTTTTCCATTATACTTTGCAACTTATTGTAGAACCTGGTTCATGTATTCTTCCTGTACTAATCTGTATTAACTAATTTTTGTGTTTGTAAGCTATTATCTCTCCATTTTGAAATCTGATTTATGTCCTTGTTAATCTAATTTACTACTTCTCCCAGGAAGCCAGATACACCCTTCAAATTTAATTACTAGTAAATGAATAGTCACTTGTTAAGGACCCCATGTGTTTTAGGCAGCTTTGCATCACTGTGACCAAAAGACCTGATAGGAACAACTTAGATGAGGAAACATTTTATTTTGGCTCATGGTTTCAGAGGTGTATTCCAGTCACTGACTCCATAGCTTTGAGTCCAAGGTGAGGCAGAACATCAGGAAGGAAGGGCAATGGTGTGACCGAGGAAACCCGCTCAGGACAGGACGGCTGTGAAGCAAAAAAAAGGACTCTCTTCACCAGGGAATAGAGAATATTCAACATAGAACCCCAAAGCAGCCCCTGGGAACTATTTCCCGTAGCCACAACCTACGTTCTTAAAGTTTCCACCCGCTGATCCATAGCAGTGGGTTAACCTAACCCCCTGATGTGTTAGCAGTGCTCATAATCTAATTATTTTGCCACTGAGCAGTCTTGCGTTATCTCACACATGAAATTTTTTCATACCTTGACCATAACACCACATCATAGTTGTACTCTGTGGAAGGGGGCAGAAAAATAATAAAACCCATATTTTCTGGCCTCAGAAAAGTACAGTCCCTTGATTCTTTAGCCATTTCTGTGGTTTCTGTGATTTGCAACTCTGGGTTACCACCTTGAAGTAGAAATCATAATTGAGGCAAAATTAGTAGGAATCAGTGGAATTTTACAACATTGTTTCATTGGTGCCTATTGATTATACAAAGTAGTGGGTTTAGTTCTGGCATATTTCTAGATGCTTCTAATATTTAGATCAATGTCACTTCAGAGGATCTCCTCTTGCCCTCTCACAATTTCTTTCCTTTATCTTAATGCTTTGTCTTTTATTTTAATGATACACCTTTTTTCTTTTTTTTCTCGGTTGCTTCCATATATGAGAGAAGATGTACAACACTTAATGTTCCGAGTCTGGCTTATTTATCTCAACATACTATTCTCCAGTGGCATCCATTTTCCTACAAACAGCTGATATTTGCTCTTTATAGTTGAATAAAGCTCCATTGTGTGGGTATACACCATGTTTTCTTTACCCTTTCACCTATGAAGATACACCTGGCCAGATTCCATGACTTAGCTATAGTGAATTTTGCTGCTGCAAACACAGGAATGTATCTATAATGTGTGCTGTTTTTTATTCTGTTAGATTGTGATAAGTGACATACACTAGCTCTATCATATGATAGTTCTATTTTTGGTTTTCTTTTTTTTGGTACTGGAGATTGAACTCAGAGGCACTCGACCACTGAGCCACCTCCCCAGCCCTATTTTGTGTTTTATGTAGGGACAGGGTCTCACTGAGTTGCTTAGCGCCTTGCCATTGCTGAGGGTGGCTTTGAACTCGCGATTCTCCTGTCTCAGCCTCCCTAAGTGCTGGGATTGCAGGCTTGCGCTACCACGCCCGGCTTATTTTTGGTTTTCTAAGGAAGTATTCATAATAATTTTCCCAACAACATTGTACAAGGGTTTTCTTTACCCTACATGCTTGCCAGCACTTGTTGTTATTTTTACTCTAGATGATGGCCATTCTGCCTGGAGTGAGATGAAAGCACAGTAGTGTTTTTGATTTGCATTTCCCTAATGGCTAAAGATGTTCAAGTCTTTCACATAACTGTAGGCTATTTGGACTTATTCTTTGAGAAGTTCTTATTTCCTTTATATGCCAAATTAATGAATGGATAATTTGTTTTTATTTTCATGTTAATATTTGAAAAATTTATCCTATACTTATATTAATCATTTGTCAGCGTAATATGGCAAAAATTTTCTTTCAGTATGTTGTCTCTTCATGCTGTTTTTTCCTTGCCATATGGAAACATTTTAGTTTTGATGTCCGCCAGTATTTGTTCTAGATATTATTTGCTGAGATAGATGAGTATTTTTGAGGAAGTCACTGCCTACTCCTCCATGTCGTGGTGTTACCCTTATGTTTTATTCTAGCAGTTTTTAGGTTCTTGGGCCTATGCTCGGGCCTTCAGTATATTTTGAGTTAACATTTACATAGATGTATCATTTTCCCAGCTTAATTTGGTAAAGAGTGATTCTTCTGTTTAATGTATATGTGGGGATCTTTATTACTCATTAGATGGTGCAAGGTTCATAGGTCTTTAGCTCCTATTCTGTTTTACTTTTCTCTGTCTCTTTTTGTCCCAGAACCACACTTCTTTTGTTATTATGGCTTTGTAGTGTAATCTGAAGTCAGATATTGTGATGCCTTCAGGTTTATAGTCTTCAGAATTGCTTGCTTTTCTGGGTCTTTTATTATTTCATATGATTTTAGTATTGTTTTTTCCAGTTATAGAAAAATATGGGTATTTTGACGAAGATTGTATTGAGTGTGTAGGTGGCTTTAGTTAATCTGATGGCTTTATTTAATATATACTTAGTTTTAGTTTATTTGGTTTAGGTAATGTAGGTGGCTTCAGTTTATCTGTAGATGAGTTTAAATTTTTCAGTGTTTTGTAATTTTTCTTGTACAAATCTTTCCTTTCTTTGGTTAGACTTATCACTAAGCATTTAAGTTATTTGGAATGAAATGAGTTTCCAATTTCTTTTCCAACAGATTCATTATTGTGGGAAAAAGCTATTGGTTTTCTTTTTCTTTTTTTTCCTATCTATCTATCTATCTATCTATCTATCTATCTATCTATCTATCTATCTGTTCTATTTAGGTTTACATGATAACAGAGTGTGATTCATGATACACAGATGGAGCACAACTTTTCATTTCTCGGGTTCTATGTCATGTAGAATCACAGCATACATGCAGTCATACATAATGCTAGGGCTATGATGTCCACTGTATTCCACCATATTTACTGTCCCCCTTCTCTCCCTCCTCCCTTCCTTGTGAACAGTTCCTCCAGTCTTACCTTGTCCTCCCCCACATTATGGATCAGCATCCACTTATCAGCGAGTACATTTGGCATTTGGTTTTCTAAGATTGGCTTACTTCTCTTAGCATGATGTTCTCTAACTCCATTCATTTACCTGCAAATGCCATAATTTTATTCTGTTATTGCTGAGTAATATTCCATTGTGTTATATACCACAGTTTCTTTATCCATTCATCGGTCGAAGGGCATCTAGGTTGGTTCCACAGTTTAGCTATTGTGAATTGAGCTGCTATAAACATTGAAGCGGCTGTGTCACTGTAGTATGCTGTTTTTAAGTCTTCTGGGTATAGACCAAGGAGTGGGATAGGTAGGTCAAATGGTAGTTCCATTCCAAGTTTTCTAAGGAATCTCCATACTGCTTTCCAGATTGGTTGTACCAATTTACAGCCCCATCAGCAGTGTATGAGCATGCCTTTTCCCCCACAACCTCACCAACACTTATTGTTTTTTGTATTCTTGATAATTGCCCTCTGACTGGTGTGAGATGAAATCTTAGGATAGTTTTGATTTGCATTTCTCTGATTCCTAGAGATGTTGAACATTTTTTCATATGTCTGTTGATCGATTGGATATCTCCTTCTGTGAAGTTTTTGTTCAGCTCCTTGGCTCATTTATTGATTGGGTTGTTTGCTTTTTTTGGTGTTACGTTTTTTGAGTTCTTTATATATCCTGGAGATGAGTACTCTATCAGATGTGTGTGTGGCGAAGATTTGTTCCCAGAATGTCAGCTCTCTGTTCACTTCATTGTTTCTTTTGCTGAGAAGAAGCTTTTTAGTTTGAATCCCTCCCATTTGTTGATTCTTGATTTTACTTACTATAGGAGTCTCGTTAAGGAAGTAAGGTCCTAATCCGACATGATGAAGATTTGGGCCTATTTTTTCTTTTGTTAGGCGTTGGGTCTCTGGTCTGATTCCCAGGTCCTTGATCCACTTTGAGTTGAATTTTGTGCATGTTGAGAGAGAGGGGTTTAGTTTCATTTTGCTGCATATGGATTTCCAGTTTTCCCAGCACCATTTGTTGAAGACTATGTTTTCTCCAGTGTATGTTTGGCTCCTTTGTCTAGTATCAGATAACTGTATTTAAGTTGGTTTGTCTCTGTGTCTCCTATTCTGTACCATTGGTCTACATGTCTATTTTGGTGCCAGTAACATGCTGTTTTTGTTACTGTAGATTTGTAGTATAATCTGAGGTCTGGTATTGTGATGCCTCCTGCTTCACTCTTCTTGCTAAGGATTGCTTTGGCTATTCTGGGTCTCTTATTCTTCCAAATGAATTTCATGATTGCCTTTTCTATTTCTATAAGGAATGACGTTGGGATTTTAATTGGGATTGCATTGAATCTATATAGCACTTTAGGTAGTATGGCCATTTTGACAATATTGATTCTGCCTATCCAGGACATGGGAGATTTTCCATCTTCTAAGGTCTTCTTCAATGTCTTTCTTCAGTGTCTTGTAGTTTGCATTGTAGAGGTCTTTCACTTCTTTTGTTAAATTGATTCCCAAGTATTTTATTTTATTTTTTGAGGCTATTGTGAATGGGATAGTTTTCCTAAATTCTCTTTCAGAGGGTTTATCACTGATGTATAGAAATGCAATTGATTTATGGATGTTGATTTTATATCCTGCTACTTTGCTGAAATCCTTTATTAATTCTAGAAGTTTTCTGGTAGAATTTTTTGGATCCTCTAAGTATAAAATCACGTCATCCACAAATAATGATAGTTTGAGTTCTTCTTTTCCTATTTGTATCCCTTTAATTTTTTTCATCTGTCTAATTATATATAATTTTCATCTGTCTTGAAACTAGTGTTTCAAGAACTACGTTGAATAGCAGTGGTGAGAGAGAGCATCCCTGTCTAGTTCCCGTTTTCAGAGGGAATGATTCCAATTTTTCTCCATTTAGGATGATGTTGGGCTTAGCATAGATAGCTTTTACAAAGTTGAGGAATGTTCCTACTATCCCAAGTTTTTCTAGTGTTTTGAGCATAAAAGGCTGTTGTATTGGGCTGGGGTTATGGCGCAGTGGTAGTGTGCTTGCCTAGCACGCGGGAGGCACTGGGTTCGATCCTCAGCACCACATAAAAATAAAATAAAGCTATTGTGTCTACCTACAACTAAAAAATAAATATTTAAAAAAAAAAAGGCTGTTGTATTTTGTCAAATGCCTTCTCTACATCAATTGACAAAATCATATGATTCTTATCCTTAAGTCTATTGATGGGATGTATTACGTTAATTGATTTCCGTATGTTGAACCAACCTTGCATCCCTGGGATGAACCCCACTCGATCATGGTGCACTATTGTTTGGATATGTTTTTGTATGTGATTTGCCAGAATTTTATTGAGAATTTTTGCATCTGTGTTCATCAGGGATATTGGTCTGAAGTTTTCTTTCTTTGATGTGTCTCTGTCTGGTTTTGGAATCAGGGTAATACTTGCCTCATAGAATGAGCTTGGAAGGGTTCCCTCCTTTTCTATTTCATGAAATAGTTTGAGGAGAATTGGTATTAGTTCTTCTTTGAAGGTCTTGTAGAACTCAGCTGAGAATCCATCTGCACCTGGGCTTTTCTTGGTTGGAAGGCTCTTGATGGCATCTTCTATTTGCTTGCTTGAAATTGAGCTGTATAAATTGTGTATGTCCTCTTGGTTCAATTTGGGTAGGTCATATGCCTCTAGATATTTGTTGGTGTCTTCAGGGTTTTCTACTTTACTGGAGTATAAATTTTCAAAACAGTTTCTAATTATCCTCTGCATTTCAGTAGAGTCTGTCATGATATTTCCTTTTTCATCACGAATTTTAGTAATTTGGGTTTTTTCCCTCCTCTTTTTCGTTAGGTTGGCTAAGGGTTTGTCAATTTTGTTTATTTTTTCAAAGAACCAGCTGTTCGTTTTGTCAATTTTTTGAATTGTTTGTTTTGTTTCCATTTCATTGATTTCAGCCCTGATTTTAATTTTTTTCCGTCTTCTCATGCTTTTGGTGTTGATTTGTTCTTCCTTTTCTAAGGCTTTGAGATGAAGAGTCAAGTCATTTATTTGTTGACTTTTATTTCTTTTAATAAATGAGCTTGATGCAATGAACTTTCCTCTTAGCACTGCCTTTATGGTGTTCCAGAGATTTTGATATGTTGTATCTGCATTTTCATTTGCCTCTAAAAATTTTTTTTATCTCTTCTCTGATGTCTTCTGTTATCCATGCATCATTCAATAGCATATTATTTAGTTTCCATGGTTGGAGTAGTTTCTATTTTTTAATCTGTCATTGATTTGTAATTTTTTTCCATTGTGGTCAGATAGGATGCAGGGTAGTATGTCTGTCTTTTTGTATTTGCAAAGACTGGCTTTGTGACAGAACATATGATCTATTTTAGAAAAGTATCTATGTGGTGCTGAGAAAAAAGCGTATTCGCTTGTTGATGGATGGAACATTCTATATATGTCTGTTAAGTCTAAATTATTAATAGTTTCATTGAGATCTATGGTTTCTTTATTTAGTTTTTGTTTGGCAGATCTATCCAGTGGTGACAGAACTGTGTTAAAGTCTCCGAGTATTATTGTGTTGTGGTCTATTTCATTCTTGTATTTGAGAAGGATTTGTTTGATTTATTTGGAAGCCCCATTATTTGGGGCATAGATATTTATGATTGCTATGTCTTGTTGATGTATGATTCTCTTAAGAAGTATGAAATGACCTTTATCTCTTTTCACCTGCTCTGTTTTGCAGTCCCGTTTATCTGATATAAGGATTGAAACTCCTGCTTGTTTGTGGGGTCCATGTGAGTGATACGTTTTTTCCTCACCCTTTCACTTTCAGTCTGTGGATGTCTTTTCCTGTGAGATGAGTCTCTTGAAGACAGCATATTGTTGGTTTTTTTTTTTTTAATCCAGTCTGTCTTTTTTAATTGGTGCATTTAGTTCATTCACATTCAGGATTATTGAAATATGATTTGTAGTCCTTGTCATTTTGGTTTATTTTTGGTTTTTACCTTAATTTGGTTTCTCCTTTGATTGCCACCCCCCTCCCCCCTTTTTAATGTAGTTCCTCTCTTTGCATGTTTTCATTGTTGGTTGTCATTTCCTCCTCCTGGAATATTTTGCCGAAAATGTTGTGTAGTGCAGGTTTTCTTGCTGTAAATTCTTTTAACTTTTGTTTATCATGGAAGGTTTTTATTTCATCATCAAATCTGAAGGTCAGTTTTGCTGGATATAGGATTCTTGGTTGGCATCCATTGTTTTTCAAGGCTTGGAATATGTTATTCCATCCTCTCCTGTCTTTTAGAGTCTGGGTTGAAAAATCTGCTGAGATACAAATTGGTGTCCCCTTGTATGTAATCTGGTTCCTCTCTCTTGCGGCCTTTAAAATTCTATCCTTATTCTGTATGTTGGGCATTTTCATTATAATGTGCCTTGATGTAGATCTGTTGAAATTTTGTACGTTTGGTATCCTGTAAGCCTCTTGTATTTGATTTTCCATTTCATTCTTCATATTTGGAAAATTTTCTGATATAATTTCATTGAAGAGATTGTGCATTCCTTTGGTTTCAAATTCTGCACCTTCTATCCCAGTAAATCTTAGATTTGGTCTTTTGACACTCACCCATAATTCTTGTATGTTCTGTTCATGGTTTCTTACCATCTTCACTGTATGGTCAAGTTCATTTTCAAGATTGTATATGTTGTCTTCATTATCCAAGGTTTTGTCTTCCAGGTGATCTAGTCTGCTGGTGATGCTTTCTATTCAGTTTTTTATTTGGTTTATCATTTCCTTCATTTCAAGAATTTCTGATTGGTTTTTTTCCCACAATCTCTAGCTGTTTCTTAAAGTAATCTTTTGCTACTTGTAATTGCTCTCTTATCTCTTTGTTAGAGTGGTCAATGGTTGCCTTTATTTGGTGTCTTATTTCTTTGTTGGATTGATCGGTTTTTGCTTGTGTTTGCTCACTTATGGGATTCTTTAATTCGCAGATCATTTTAATCATGTACATTCTGAATTCTTTCTCTGACATTTCATCAACTGTGTTGTCAATGGATTCTGTTACTGTGGTATCAAGGTTTATTTGGGGCACTTTCTTCCCTTGTTTATTCATGTTGATTGTGTATCTTCCTTTCTTGCAGTGCCTATCTGAGATATTGCTGCTTCTATCCTATAATCTTTTATTGACACTACAAATTACGTGTACCTCACCTTGCAGTTACTTCCAGTCCCCAGCATGTGTCCCCAGATGGATACTACTGTCACTAAAGTTGGTGGTGGCAGTAGTGGACATACCTCAAGAGGGCAGTAGAAGTGGCCTTGGATGGACGCCTGCAATGGTCCCTGAGGGCAGTTATGGGCCTTCTGTCGCACTCCTGCCAGTTTGCAGGAACTCTGGAGTGTAACTGGGGCGGGCCTGGGGCCTCCTCACGCAGGGGCCTCTACAGCAACTCTTACCATGGGTGTGGGCTCCCCTGGGGCTGGTGGCTAGCAGTCTCTGGTCTGCCCTTGGCTGGGCACCCATGGAGTTCCCCGAGGGTAGTTTGGGCCCCCTCAGCTATTGGTTTTTATACCTTGATTTATTTATTCTACAACTTTGCTGAATTTGCTTATCAGCACTAGGAATCGTCTGGTGGAAACATTAGGATTTTCTAAGTTTAGCATTATAGCATGTGTGAACAGATATAATTTGACTTCTTCCTTTTCTATTTTTAATTCTTTCATTTCTGCCTCTTGCCAAGTGCCCCAACTAAAATTTGATTGTTTATTGCATAGGAGGGGTGGAGTGGTGGAGTGGACATCCTTTTATAGTTCGGCATTTTAGAGGAAAAGCATTCAGCTCTTCTCTACCCAGTAGGATTTTGGCTTTATGTTTGTCATATAAAACCTTTGAATTGGAGCTGATCCTCTATTTCTAGTTTCCATTGATTCATGTTTGTTGCATCCTATAATGAAAACAACTTTACCATGTTGTGTGATCTTCTAAATGTGCTATTGAATTTGATTGATTTACTATTATATTGAGGGAGTTTTATCTAAGTTCATCAATTATATTGATAATGTCATTTTCTTTCATCAGAGAACGGTTTTTATCTGACTTCGGATTTTTTTGGGCGGAGGGGGTAGTACTGGGGATTGAATCCAGGACCATTCTATCTCTGATTTTCTGTAATTCTATTTTTCAACAAGGTTTTGCT
>PVHX01031426.1:0-14875 GCA_004024805.1 Geosciurus inauris | reverse complement strand
TTTTATACCAGGTATTGAACCCAGGAGTTCAACCACTGAACCACATCCTCAGCACTTTTTATATTTTATTTTGAGACAAGGTCTCACTAAATTACTTATGGCCTCACTAAGTTGGTGAGGCTGGCTTTGAACTCACGATCCTTCTGCTTTAGCCTCCTCAGCTGCTGGGATTACAGGTGTGCATCACTGTGCCCATCTCAACTAATTGTTTTGAAAAGTGGAAATACTGCAAAAGAATTAAACATTCATCCTTCATTCCCTGTGTGTGCCATACCTAAGAGAATCCTAATAGTTGATAGTGGGCAAGTTTTGTTATTGAAAACATCCAGCTAAGAAATTTTAGAATCAGAACATCACCATTTTGCAATCTTTAATAAAATGCAGATTTAGAGAACAATATTAAAATACTGGGAAAAACTCAAGGGATTTTTGTTGTTCTTTTTAGATAAACATGACAGTAGAGTACATCTTGACATATTTATACAAACATGAAGTATATCTTATTCTAATTGGGGTTCCAGTCTTGTGGTTGTACATGATATGGAGATTCATTGTGGTGTATTCATATGTGTACACAGGAAAGTTGTATCAGATTCATAACACTGTCTTTCTTATTCCTATTTCCCCTCCATTCACTTCATTCCCCTTTGTCTAATCCAATGAACTTCTCTTCTTCCACTACACCACCTTGTTGTGTGTTAGCATCCACATATCACAGAGAACATTCAGCTTTTCATTTTTTGGGGGGTGGGGATTGGCTTATATCACTTAGCATGATACTCTTCACCCATTTACTGGCAAATGCCATAATTTCATTCTTATTCATGGCTGAGTAATATTCCATTGTGTATATATAACACATTTTCTTTCTCCATTCACCTGTTGAAGGGCATCTAGGTTGGTTTCATAGCTTAGCTATTGTGAATTGAGCTGCTATAAACCTTGATATGGCTGTATTATTATAGTATGCTGATTGTTAACTCCTGTGGATATACGCTGATGTGTGGTATAACCGGGCCAAATGGTGATGGTTCCATGCCTAGTTGTTTTTTTTTGTTGTTGTTTTTTTAAGGAATCTCCATACTGTCCATACTGCTTTCCAGAGTGGTTGCACCCATTTGCAGTCCCACCAGCAATGTATAATTGTACCCTTTTCCCCATATCCTCGCCAACATTTATAAAATCTTTCCCACCTTTACCTCAGATAGAGCAATGATCTCCAGGACATATAAAGAACTCAAAAAACTTGACACCAAAAAAATAACAACAAAAACAAATAACCCTATCGATAAATGGGCAAAGAACTGAACAAGACTTTCACAGAAGAAATGTGAAGCGTCAACAAATATATGAAAAATTGTTAGCCAGGCACAGTGGCTCACGCCTGTAATCCCAGCACTTTGGGAGGCTGAGACAGGAGAATTGTGAGTTCAAAGCCAGCCTCAGCAACGGCAAGGCACTAAGCAACTCAGTGAGACCCTGTCTCTACATAAAACACAAAATAGGGCTGGGGATGTGGCTCAGTGATCAAATGTCCCTGAGTTCAATGCTGGGTACCAAAAAATAAAATTGCTTAACATCTCTAGCAATTAGAGAAATGCACATTAAAACTACACTGAGGTTTCATTTCACTACAGTCAGAATGGAAACAATGAAAGACTCAAGGTTTAAACACATATGAAAGGCTGAGACAGGAGAATAACAAGTTCAATGCCAGTCTCAGTAATATGGCAAAGCCCTAAGCAACTTAACAAGATTCTGTCCTAAAAGTCTAACTAACTAACTAAATAAATAAATAAATAGGGATGGGGATGTAGCTCAGTGGAAAAAGGGCCCCTGGGTTAAATCTCTAGTATGTACATACATACATACATCACATATTAAGTATTATAATGGATAGATCAGACTCACAATACCTTCATGTCATAGCAGGAGAGACAATCAAACAAGGTGGGGGCTGGGTGCGGTGGCACACACCAATAATCCTAGCAGCTTGGAAGGCTGAGGCAGGAGGATCACAAGTTCAAAGCCAGCCTCAGCAACTTAGCGAGGCCCTAAGCAACTTAGCAAGATCCTATCTCTAAATAAAATATAAAAATTTGGTTGGGGATGTGTCTCAGTGGTTAAGCACCTCTGGGTTCAATATCTGGTGCCAAAAAATATTGGGGCTCCTGGTATGTTGCATGCCAAATATTTGTGTCACTCCAGAATTAATATGTTGAAAGCCTAATCCCCAATGTGACCAAACTGGTAAGAATGAGGTCCAGTGGGTGGAGCTCTCTTGATGGCAAGAGATATGAAATATTTTGTTTCCCCTCTGTGTGCATATACACAGGAAAGGCCATGTGAGGAAATAACAAGGAAAAGGACCCTCACCCAAATCCCCAAAATGCTGGCAAACTGGTGTCAGACTTCTAGCTTCCAGACCCATGAGAAACGTTTGTTGTTTAACCCATAAACTCTTTGAGAATTGGCTATAGTAGCCATAAGACATAATGTAAGTCTGCAAGAAGTATAGAACACTGCATCTTAAAGTATTTTTGACAAAAAAATCTGAACTAGATCAAGTTTCTAATTACCAACTCAAAGGAAATAGGAGGAATCAGAGGAACATAAAGAACAACACAATGGGGATGCAATAAGCAAAATCAAAAATGAAAACACCAGTACCTTATGTAAATAAATTGGAAAATTAAAAAAAGGAGAGGAAGAAACTTGTTTAGATTGAAAGAGTCTTAAAATTCCAGAGTGAATTAAATCAAACAGAAATTAAAATAGATAACATGAAATCAACCCATGATGAGATACTCTCACTTACCCACTAGAAGAACAAAAGTTACCAAATTCCAAAGTATGGGCAACATGTGAAACTGTGAACTCACACACTGGTAGTTGGAACATAAAATAGCTACTTTGAAAAATTGCTTGTTAGCCTACTGAGCTGAAGATGCACATTGCATTCTTAGATGTGGGATGAGCAAGAAAAATGAAAATAAATGTTCACCCAAAGTCATGTACAAGACATCCATAATGACATTATTCATACTGTCTAGTCATAAACTCAAAATACCCAGAACTCCACAACAGACAACATCTATTTTGAAATATCCATACAATGTAATATCACACACTAATGAGAAGGAATGATCTACAACTATAGGCAACAATAAATGTAAATCTCACAGAAAATTGTGGAGGGAGCCCAACAGCAAAGAACATCTACTATAAGATTCAGGAAATTTTTTCTAATTTCCCAATAGAGTTTGAGAATTGATGAGAAAAAAAAAGACTCCATTTCTTTTTAGTTGAAGATATTTAGTGTTCTCTTATATTACCTGAAGATTAACCTCAGGGAAATGTGTAGCCTGAGTCCCTGAAAAGAAATTTACTAGATACAGGAACAAGAGTAATGCCATGGCTGAGGGACAGATAACCGATTGAGAGATAAAAGACATACCTGGGCCACAGTGTCAGACCTAACCCACAAATTAAAGGTGATGTTGGGTAATTCATCACACCTCCTCTGGCCTCACCTGCCAAAGAGCCCAAATAGGCCTTCCTCTCAACCAGTGATGTCTGAGGCACAGAGAACAATATGATTCCCTCCTGGAAAAGCACTCCACATTCCAAAAAGGTAAAGATTTCATGTTGGCATTCCAAGGAATTTTCTTAATAGCCAAGTTGTCTAAGGCATAGTCATTATGATGATTTTTAACATTTTGCTTTTATAATTATCTTTTTCTTATATAATTACCTTCTGGTTCAATGCAGAATGTCTGCTGAAATGTAGATACAATCAAAACAGTTATGATCCTGATGTAACATCGGCCACCTTGGATTCACATGGTTTAACAAAGATCTGTTTCTTCTTCCTAAGCATATTGCTTAGGAGTGTGGGCTCTGCAGACAAATTAGGGAAAATCCTAGTTATACCACGTGAAAACTGCGTGACTTTACATCACCTTATAGTCCCTTGTTTTTCTCATCAATAGAACTAGCATTATGCAGTTCATAGTGTAGAAGACTAAACATTTTGGAGAATATATTACTTACGCTTTCACTTTTAAAAAGATAAATGGTGGTGCTGGGGTTTGGCTCAGTGGTAGAACGCTTGTCTAGCCTGTATGAGACACTGGGTTCAATTCTCAGCATCACATATAAATAAATGAATAAAATAAAGGTTCATCAACATCTAAAAAATATTTTTAAAAAGATAAATGGTAAGGAATTTCATTATTTTACAAATTGTATTAAAGATATGTTGGGTAAAAAATCTTACATCATTTTACAACTGAATCTTTTTTTTGGGGGGGTTGTGCTGGGGATTGAACCCAGGGCTTTGTTCATGCAAGGCAAGCACTCTACCAACCAAGCTATATCCCCATCCCACAACTGAATCTTATTCATCAACTGACATGTTTTATTAAACCACTAATTTTCACTGTAACTACTATTGGATAGCCAAACTATTGTGTAAATAGTTTGGGAATAACTGATGTCAGAAAACCAAACCATTTCTTCATGTGGCTGAATAAGCCTGGAGGTTGTCCTTGATTCCAACTTATGCACACACTGATGCATAGCACTGCAGGTCCCAATTGCCCCACCTCCAGACATATCCTGTCCTGATGCACCCCTCCCTCTGCACATTGTTGCAGCATGATTCCCACCTGCTCTCATCACCCCCCTCACCTCTTATGGTATTCTCCTAATGGTCATCCTCAAACTCTATCTTGTCCCTCTTCAGTCAAAGTAGCTGTCACCTTCTGAAAAGAGGAATCAGATTGTATCACTTCTATCCTCTAACCCTGCACACTCAGAATAAAAAGAAATCTCCTAACATGAGCCAAACCCTGTTGCTCTGTATACCCTTTCCACCTTATCTCCTACCAGTCTTTACATTGTCTGCCAGTCTCCAGCCACTGAGTTTGCCTCTGTTCCTGGATTACTTGATGCCCATGCATAGTGCAGGACACCAAGAAAATGTCCTGTCCATGTCTGGCTTCTTGTCATTCAAGACTCAGCTTAAATGCCACTTCTGAGAAATAACTTTACTGACAACTGCATTTATCATAATCCCTGTCCTGGTCATATTTTACTCTGCTTATTTTCCTCATTGCACAAATCACCATATGAAATCACCCTATGTGTTGATTTGTTTCCCTGTTCATTGCCAGATTTCCCAAACTAGAATGACAGCTCCAGGAAAGCCTGCATATTTTGTTCTCTGTGTTGTTTCTCCAGCGCCTAGATCAGAGTGTTTTATATAGATCACTGAACAAATATACTTAATTGAAGGAATTCCTACCTATTTGATACTTGGAAAATACATTGATATTTAAAGATAAATAGCAGGAGAAACCACTAATTGAATTAAACATCAAGATTCAAAATTATAGAAGACAGTGCAAATCCACAGCAGTGCTTTTCAAACCTGGATGAATATTAGAATCAATTTGAAAAATTATTCAAAATGTAGTTATTTCCCATGCAAGCCTGCTGCTTTTGATTCAACACACTTAATGGTGGACACAAATATCTGCTATTTTAGTAAGCACCACATAACAATTTTGATGAAGTGCTCTATGGAATTCCTGACTTCAACAGCTCACATTTGATTACCACTGTTTTAATACCACACATGCAGAACTGTGGGACATTTGGAGTGTCTCCATTAACGTAATTGCTGGAAGGTGCCCAGGTCCGTCCCTTCACCAGATACCAAATGTTCCTTTGTAACACAGGATCACACACAAACTCCAGTTTATTCCTGTTGGTTGGTAGAACTGGGAATTTGTTATCTTGTTGTATAGACAAGAATGGTGGTAGAAAAGAAAGTTACCTACAATGACTCTATGATGTCTTCACTCTTGCTCCAGTAATCACTCTAGAAGACTCCACACTACACTTGATTCTTCTCTACAGCTTCTGATTCAGTGGTGCAGAACTCCACACCCTTATCTGATGTTATACTAGAAAGCAGAGAAGGGGAATAAAAAAGCACATAGAAGGAATGTAAATTAGTACAACCACCATGGAAATCCATATAAATTTTCCTCAAAATACTAGGCAAGGAACCACCAGATGAGCCAGTTATACCACTCCTCAGTATTTATCCTAAAGTATTAAAGTCATCATACTATAGTGATACAGGCAGACCCATGTTTATAGCAGCACAATTCACAATAGCCCAAATATGGAACCAGCCTAGGTGTCCAACAATGGTTGAGTGGATTGAGAAAATATCAAATATATGCACAATGGAGTTTTATTCAGTCATATAGAAAAATTAAATTATGCCATTTGCAGGAAAATAGATGGAACTCAAGACTATTATTTTAAGTGAAATAAGATGAACTTAGGAGGTCAAAGGTCATGTGTTTTCTCTCATATATGGAAGCTAGAGAAGAAAAAGGAAAGGAAAGTGGGAGTGGAGTCTCATGAAAATCAAAGGGAGGTCAGTTGAGGAAAGGGATGGGGGTAGAAGGAGGTGAGGGAGCAGAGAAGTGCTGGGGAGTGATTGGCCAAAATATATTGCTATATTGTGTACATGTATAAATATGAACAACAAATCCCATCATATGTACAACCCTAATGCACCAGTAAAAATGCGAAAAGAGTAAAAAAGAGCACATGGAATAGAGAGGAAAACAAGAGTATGAGAAAGTACATGAAATGCAGGGGAGGAGGTGATGACATCTTACCTGTCCCTACAACTGGAAGCTGTGCAATGACACTTTTCCTCTTCCCTAGCTCCATCCTACAACCCTCCTGCACACAGCAGTGACACTAAGATTCACATAATGGAAATGTGGGTTGCTTGCTCTTAAATTTCCAGATGTTATCTCTGTAGTTATGCTATTATGTTAATACAAGAGATATGACATTGACAGAATGAGGAGGCCAAGTTGGAATGGAGAACTAATATTTTCTGAGTACCTTCCAGTTGCCACACTCTGGACATTATTTTCAGACTCTTTCTCTTCAAATCTGAAAAGCAATGCTGTCAGGTGGGCATTGTTACTTCCTTCCTCTGATGGAAAGATAGAATGACAGAGCAAAGTACATGTTCAAGGAATTCTACAGAGGTATAAAATGGACACCAAGGTCAACTTGAAGGGGCTTCTACTAGCAATTTTGATAGTAAGAGAGGGTAACCCTTTGAGAAAAATAGAAATCTTTGAATAATATGGAAATAAATACATTAATAAATAAATAAGGGAGAAGTGAAAGATCTATGCTCAAAGACAAATGACTATTTTAGAAGGGTTCAAGCATTGGAAAAGAAACATTTTTTAAAAGCAACCTTTGGCAGCTGTCATGGTAATAGGCAATTCAAGCAATAATCATAAATGGATGCTCAGTCTACACCAAATCCCACAGTAGTCACTGAGTCACCATGGTAACCATGCTGGCCTAAGAGAGCTGGAAAAAAAAATCAAACAACCACTACCCTGATCTTGTTTCTAATATGTACTAGGAACAAATTAGGACTGATGTGACCACAGTAATTATCCTCAAGTATCTCTCACAATAAACATCATGGCAGCATCAACAATGAATATATTAATACATGCATCCATACTCACAAGCATATTATCTTTTCCTCTCTCACCACCCATTTATTGAGGTAGTTTGCTGGGGGATAAAGAAGAAAAACCTCTAAGATTCAACAGATTCAATTTTGATGACATATACAGTTGAAATTATTTTAATCATGGATTTTCCTAGAGGTCATCTGTAGAATTCACTCTACAATGTTTTCTCCCAAGTTTCAGTACATTGCAGTGACTTCTAAAAGATAACACAGAAACACAGGCAAATACTTGCTACTCATCAAATACTTTTTCACCATAGAATAAGTAGTTTGAGATTTCAAGCTGAAGGACTCTTCAACAGCTACTATTAAACCTTTGCCTGCTGACAGTTGAGTAAAAATAAATTATGTGGAAATTGTAATTGAAATACTGCTGTTTACAATTGTATGACGAAGCATGAAGTCATTAAGAATAGTTTATGGGGCTGAGGTTGTGGCTCAGTGGTAGCATGCTCATCTTGCATGTGTGAGACACTGGGTTCGATCTTCAGCACCACATAAAATAAATAAAAATAAAGATATTGTGTCCATCTACAACTAAAATATATTTTAAAAAGAATAGTTTATGCACCAATATGCAATACCTGTATATTGAACACTATTAATATTGGTCAGAGACATTAAAAACCTAAATAGAGAGATATATCATCTTCATGAGATGGAAGAATCAGTATTATTAAGATGTATATTCTTCTCAAACTGATCTGTAGATTTCATGCAATCCCAAGAAAATGCTTAAAAGACCTTTCAAAAAAATTAACAGGCTGATCTACATTTCATGGGGAAATACGCAAGGCCTAGACTTTGAAAACAACTTTGGATAAGAACAAAGAAGATCAATATCTGATTTCAAGTCTCCTTATAAACTTACAGTAATCAAGATACTGTGTAATGATACCAAGGAAGAAAAGTATATCAAAGAAACAGGGCCACATCTGTATGTTCAACTGCTTTTTTATAAAGGTGCAAAGGGAATTTGGTGGATAAAGCATAGTCTTTTCAAAAAACTTTGCTGGGACAAAGGGATATCTATATACATATGTGTAAATATATATGATCCATATATTGTAACATATATAAAATTCAACTCAAAATAGATTATAGATCTAAATGTAGAACATAAAGCTGTAAAACTTCTAGTAGAAAACACAAGAGAAAACATCCTAATCCTTGTAACCTTGGGTTAAAAAATTATAAATTAAACATGATATAAAAACTACAATTCTTAGGCACAATTTGATAAAATTGAACTTCCTTAAAATTAAAAATGTGTGTTTTTCCAAATATATGGTTGAGAAAATGGAAAGACAAGCCCTTAATTAGGAGAAAATGTTCAAAAATCACATATCTGATAAAATTTTAAAAGCACGTTTATGAGTTAATCTAAAATTTGTTTGGCTAGGTATTAGATGTGACATTAAGGAATGATTAAATGTGATAAGGTAATCTGGTTTCGTTTATAAGAGTTCTTATCATTTATAGATATACACTGAAATGTTTATACATGAAATAATGCAATGTATGGAATTTGCTTTGAAATAGCTTTAGCATGTTCCAAAATACAGATAGATAGGAGAATAAGCTGTAGGTTTCTATACCACAATAGGGTAACTATAGTCAACAACAATGTATAGTATATTTCAATATAATTTAAAAAGAAAAGTCCAAAGGTTCTTAACACACAGAAAAGAAAAAAAATATTTGAGAAGACAGAAATGCTAATTTCCCTGACTGGTCATTACACATTATATACAAGTACTGAATTATTATACCCAAAATATGTACAAATATTATGTGCCAGTTAAAAATCTTAGAAAATCAGCCAGGCATGGTGGCACATGCCTACAATCTCAGCAGCTCCGGAGGCTGAGGCAGGAAGATCATGAGTTCAAAGCCATCCTCAGCAAAAGTGAGGTGCTAAGCAACTCAGTGAGACCCTAGATAAAATAGAAAATAGGGCTGGGGATGTGGCTCAGTAGTCAAGTGCCCCTGAGTTCAATCCCCGGTACCCCCCAAAAGAAAATCTGAGAAAGTCAAAAAAGGAATTTGTATCCAGAATACATCTTACAAAAGTCACTAAGAAAACAGACAATCCAATAAATGAATGAGCAAAGGATTTGAATAGGCACTACGATAAGAAAGATAAGTATCAAATAAAAACATGAAAGATAACAACATCAATCATTACAAAAATGAAAATGATAACTATATTGGTACCCTACTACACTCCCAGGGGAATGGCAAAAATTAAAAAAACACCATAATAAGCATCGTCAAGGCTATGAAGGGTTGAATACTCATACACTGCTGGTGACGATGACATAGTACAATCACTTTGGAAACAATTTGGAAGTTTTTCAAAATGTTAATGGGGAGGGGCAGTACTAGGGATTGAATCCAAGGGCACTCAACTACTGAGCTACATCCCCAACCCTTCTTTGTATTTTATTTAGAGACAGGGTCTCAACTGAATTGCTTAGCACCTCGCCATTATTGAGGCTGGCTTTGAACTCATGATCCTCCTGTCTCAGCCTCCCAAGCCACTGGGATTACAGGCGTGCACCACCGCGCCCAGTTTAAAATGTTAATTTTGTATCTATGATATGATGCAGCCATTACATTTTTAAGCATTTACCCTAGAGAACGAAAGTATCTTTCCAAGAAAAAACGTATTCACACTTATTCATAGCTGCTTTCTTTATGGGAGTTCAAATTAGAAGCAACCTAAATATTCACCAACAAATAGATAAAACATACTATGGTGTAACCATATACTGGAGTACTATTCAGCAATAAAATAAACAAATTAGCAGGCATGGTGGCTCATGCCTGTAATACCAGCAGCTTGGAAGGCTGAGGCAGGAGGATCATGAGTTCAAAGGCAGCCTCAGCAATTTATCAAGGCCCTAAGCAATTTAGCAAGACCCTGTCTCTAAATAAAATATAAAAAAGGGGATGAGGATGTGGCTCAGTGGTTAAATCCCTGGGGTTCAATCCTTGGTACAAAAAAAATGAACTATTAATATATGCAACAAAGTGGATAAATATAAATATAAACAAGGGTGAATTAAAGAAGCCATATCCACCTTTAAAAAACTCTCTAAAATTCCATTTAAGTACATTCTAGGATATAAACCTAATCTCTATAGTAAAAGAAGTGCTGTGTTTGCCTAGAGACAGTGATGTACGGTGGGAGGGGGAAGGAGCATGGGTAATATAGAACTGAAAATATTATGTCTTGGGAAATAAAAATAATGTTGTTTTGGCCTATCTGGCTAACATAGGAAATGTGTCTGTGCATCATTATAATAGAGAAAACTATAAAGTAATAATTATTTTTTAAATACTGAATTTTTGTACCTGAAATTTTGACATCTTAACTAACACTTGGTAACTTTCTGGCTTCTTTTTTTAAAAAAAATATGTTTTGGTTGTAGATGGACACCTTTATTTTGTTTATTTATTTTTATGTGGTGCTAAGGATCGAACCCAGTGCCTCACACGTGCTAGGCAAGTGCTCTACCACTGAGCTACAGCCCGGCCCCACTTTCTGACTTTTTCAAAAGATCATTATAGAGCCGAAAGCCGTGGCATATGCCTGTAATCCCAGCACTTTGGGAGGCTGAGACAGGAGAATTGCGAGTTCAAAGCCAGCGTCAGCAATGGTGAGGCGCTAAGCAACTCAGTGAGACCCTGTCTCTCCATAAAACACAATATAGGGCTGGGGATGTGGCTCAGTGGTCGAGTGCCCCTGAGTTCAGTCCTTGGTACCAAAAAATAAATCAATATAGAATGGATAAAAAACTTGATGGCCATGAAAGAATATATATTACAATCTCAAATTGCAGGATAGACCACCAAAACAACTGCATATTTCAACAACAATGTGAGAGAGGCATGGGAATCACTATTACATAAGCAGGTGTCATCACTGAGGGTCCCAGCAATCCCAGGGGTGAGAATTCTTGTCCTGATTTTACATGAAAAGTAGATCCAGGACACCCTGTACAAGAGCACCACACGTGCTGGTCGCACAATCTCCCTCCCTTACCCAATAGCGGATCACTGAGTCACAAAGTTGGAAGGAGGCACTGGTTCAGTGACCAATAGTACTAGTACATCTGGGTAGTGATCACAAGAACCAGAAGATACAATGGGCTTCCCACCAAGGCTTTTTCCTTCTCTTTTACTCCCCTCTCACGCTCTACCAACAAATCTGAAAAGGAATAAGAAGTGGCTTAAATTCATCCAGGCATTTATGATTCCACAATAACCACACAGGTCATCACCCGCTGCCTAGGGGCAGGAAGGTTCCACATCTCTCCCTCTCCGGTCAGCGGGGCACCGAGTCCGAGAGTGGGAACGAGGCTACTTGGGTCTGGAATCCCTTTATCTCCCCCACATCCCAGGCAGGCTCAGCCCCTACCACGGGGCACCCACACCTTCCGCTGAGCCCAACACCTGAAGGCGGGAAGCTGCTCTTCTTACCAGAGCAAGTCGGTCTTCTTTAGAATGTGTTATTTTCCTGTGACATTCAGTAATTACCCCATATTCTTGTTTTAAAAAAAAAAAAGCAATGTCGTCACTCTCACCATAGTCGCCACAATGACGTCAGGTTTCTATGGCAACTGCAATGCACACGTTGGTCCTCTGCACCAAAAATGCCTCTGCACAGGCCTCCTTTTGTCACCTTGAATTTCTCTGAAATCAAAACAACTTCACTCTTGAGAAAACCACCTGAGAATGTATACTAACTGAAGGAACTAGGCTCAGATTCAGGCAATGGGAAGAACTCTGATCTATTTACAAAACAATAAAAGAAAGAAAGAAAGAAAAGGAACAAAGAATGTCCCTTTTGCTAGGAATTTTGTTTGTATTAAAAGTGACAGGAGAGTGTTATCAGCACACACAGACCCAGGGAAGCCTGCTAGGACTCTTGAAGATGAGCTATCGCCAAGTGACCATTGTGAGCATGTAAAACTCATACACCATGACAAGCATCTAACCATCTACAGCAGAAAACTAAAATTCTGTCTGTCTGGAATCATGTGACTAAATGATCTAGGAGCGCCAAAAAACATCATTTCAGGAATCTCAGAGTCATTTTAGAAAGGCAGGAGTAAAATATTTAGTCATTAGTAGGCAGAAACCTAATCAATTCAACCATACAATAGTTTATCCTGAGGAATTCTTATCCTCCTTTCCTGACATTTTCCTCCATGGGGAAGAACACCCATAACCAAGACACAACTAGCCTCTCTACACACTCACTCCTGCTCTATGGCAGGAATGACTTATCTGATTGGTGTGTTTGGAAGAAGAAACAGGGTTTGCACATCCCAGTTCTTCTTCCTTCAAGTCCTTGAAGGAAGTAAGCTGCCCTTCAGAAGGACTTTCCTGCCTGCCATCAGGATGGATCTTATAAATAGGCCCACAACTCTCAAGTCCTTTTAGTGTCTGTCTCCCCAAGTTTTCCTATTATTTTCTGACAAAAAAAAAACCTAGTTTTTCAATCAGTTCCCCCAAATACCTCTCTCAAAGTCTATCCTCTAAACCAATTAAGAAATATGACAAAATGATAAATATACATGAATGCTATTCCTTATAAGGGGGATTTTAGAGTATATGACTTAGATTTGCTGTCCATTTGGGCTCCTTATTAATTACAGAATTGGAGAGACACATCTACCTGGTAGCACTATATTGAGACAGTCACAAAGGCCAAGGACTGCAATGCGTATGTACCTGCTATCTATTGAAGGAGCCCCAACTATGTGTGCCAAGAAATTGACCTCCTTGCCCAGGGCTATCCCTGTAGCAGAAGAGAGTTTTAGGACACCTTGTGAATAAATCCCCCTTGTGCAGAATGAGCACTTACAAAAGAAACCTCTGAGTTTTCCCTCAGGATGTTGTGACAACACCCCCTTGGTAACTTAATTCACCTAATTGCAGTGGAAGATATTCTTATGGAATTAGATTCTAAATTCCAAGAGTGGGTTGACACTCACACATCATAATAATTTTCCTTAGAAATTCCTTTGAGCAGAACTTTATGTAATGTTCAGAAATCTACACACATACAAACTTGTACACAGATTATAGTCAATATTATTAAATGTTTCACCAAATGTTCCAGAGCAAGAGAATACCTTTCTTATCCAACTATAACAGACCCCAGAGAAAGAAAGGACTTTTAAGTAAGCCATAATGTTTGGGGTTTCTATTTCTGCTTAGCTGATACTCTCAAACAATAATTACTGATTACCACTTAGGAGTCCATGTGCAGAATGAGCTCATGTGGGCATTTTCTGGTTCATGTGGTGTCTGTCCTCCCAGAGCTGCACTCATCTGGAGGCTGCACTACTCTGTTACATCCAGAGAGTTCCCTCATATGGCTGATGGCTGATGCTGGAATCTCTTTAGAGCTCGACTGGTAATGTTCCCTGGAGCATCTTGGTTAGAACTGCCCCCATGTCTACTGTTTCCAGATAAAACCAGGATAGTCAGTCAAGTTTGGATTCCAGACAAATAATAAAAATTTTCAGTGTAAGTGTAATGGTTAATTATATGTCCTAAATTGACTTGGCCATCATGTCTAGAGAGTTCATCAACATTATTCTGGATGTTTCTATGAGAATGAATTTGGAGAGGATTAACATTTAAATTGATGGACTTTGATTGAGTAAAGTATATTTTTCTCTGTAAAGTTGGTGGCCCTCATGCAATTTTGTAGGCTTCAACTGAGAAGAAGTCTTATCTTCCCTGAGCAGGATGGAATTTTGCTAGCAAATTGACTTTAGATTTGCACTGCAACATTGGATCTTATAGTCTGCCAACTTATCCTACTGATTTTTTACCTCAGGTCGCCAAAATGCATGCACATGCATGCATGCTCAGATGTGTGCACACACACACTATTGGTTCTGTTTCTCTGAATGTGGCTTGCAATAAAATTTTGTTCATTTGAATGCAAATAGCATTCTGTTTTGCTAAATCTAGCAACCCTAATGGAGGAACCCCTGTCACTTCCAATGTGACAGGCCTGGTAAAACAAGCAGATCTGATTTCAAAAAAGACAAAACTCGTAATACCTAGTGTTGGGAGAATAAAGATGAAACTGACTTTTACATACACCATTAGTGCCAAATAGGTATGTACATTTTCTGAGATTATGATTATTATGGCTTCACAACTTGATTGATTTTTTTAAAATATTTTTTAGTTGTAGATGGACACAATGTCATTAATTTATTGCTTTGTATGTGGTGCTGAGGAACG